>OZ007569.1:3752506-3835006 GCA_963931925.1 Onchidella celtica | reverse complement strand
CATGTCCGTTTTCTAATTTGAGCTGTGGGCGATGGATGGGATTTAGGAAACAAGAAAAAACAAAGAGAAAAGCGGAGACAAAGGATTAGAACGATGATGTAGTCTTAGAACTATGTTTCTGTTAAATAGCGTACTCTTTCTCTCTCTTTCTCTCTCTCTCTCTCTCTCTCTCTGTGTCTCTCTTTCTCTCTCTCACGTCTTTTCTCTCTGTCTTACTTATAAAAGGTACACAATGAATATGTACAGTGTACATACATACCTGAATTCCTAGGTACACTCGCGCCCGTCGTCTACTGTTATTGTAAGCATAACTCTTTCGGCCTACGTGTGAAGACTTGGGTGAACAAAACCGTTGAATTCAATACAATGAACGTTGAAACATATTTCCCTCCTGTTCAACCCACGCTTTTCTGACCCAACAAACTGCAGAACAGTTAACTTTTTCTGTACTAGGAAACAAAACTCATTTTGTTGTCCCCGCGGTATTTCCTTGTTGCCCCAGCCAATCGGCATTGAGACTTAGGTCATGCCGCCCCCTATAAACCTGTCAACCATGTTATCGCCTTGTCATTTCTCACTGTCTAAACAATGGTGTCGTCACGTTTGACCTTTCGTTTTTCGGGGTTTTTACCGTAAGGTAGGTACGGTGTAGTTCATTTCTTATCCTATCACTGTACTGCGTCAGTTCATTTTGTGAGTAAATAACAAAACCGAAAATTGTCGCAGACTTCCCAAGGCTGAAATAGAAGAAGAGACATGTATCTATCTCAGAGTCGGGGGGGGGGGGATGGAGTCCCTCACCCTCACCACACCCACCCCCATTTTCAGGGAATTCCACAGGATCAGGGACAGGAAATTCCTGATCTCATGGTAGATAGGACCGAGCACCTAGTCTTCTCGGATAAGGACGAAAAACTCGGAGGGCCCGTGTGCTCGTTGCGCACGCTAAAGATTCCTTGGCAGTTGGAAGTGGAGATGAGCAGGCCTAACAAGGCCGCTGCCCGGGCAGAATGAAAATAATTGATCACCCCCACCCCCTCCCCCCTCCCAAATGGGGTCAAACAAGTAAAGAAAATATAAATTAAATACAAGCGCAACAAAGAACAAGAATTTATAAAAAACAACATGAAAAAGAGAGATGCAAATGCCAAAGGCGGAGATCCCCGAAGACAAAGACCTCAAGAACCCCCATGTTCACTATCTTTCATCTTCCGCCTCCGATAATGGAAACTAAGATTCTATTGAGATTGCACTCGGAGACATTCCTCTTCTGAGGCTAAGGGGTAGAGGTGTTCGGGCTAGTCCTTGGCTATTTCCCTGATCACTTGGCTACGCCCCTGCAGAGTTTGACTATGCAGCTGTCAGGTATACTTTTATTACCATTGTGATGTTAGTCCGTCTGTCAAGAAAATGTCATTCGTTGTCATCAGAACACAGAAAAATGTTTGAGAAATGTTTTGTTTACATTGAACTTACATTGTTTTCTGTGCCAGTCATTTTTGTTTCTGTTTACAATTCCCAAATGCCCTAACACGAGATCACGTCTGGCGGTCAGAACTGAATCCATCAGTGGCCATTTTGATATGGGCAGAAAAATGGAAACTTCTTGGGGTAAAAGTGCAGTTTTAGCCCCCCCCCCCCCCCCAACTGTGATGGGCATTTTCATAACTTAGTATGGATTACTTATGATATTTTAATAAAGGGCTGGGGATGCATTTGGTACTCAGTACCGTAATCAAAATGCCTAGCACTATTTTTTTACAGTGCTTAACTGTACTTTTACCACTTCTTCTACCAGTGTGTGCCGCGTTAACTAAACAAATTTCCCAAAGAGCAGACTGGTACAAGTAGGGCACGGGAGTGTTTAATTTCGTGAGGTAGGTATATTTTCACAGTGCATCGCCCACTTTTTGCCCAAAGGAAAATGGCGTCGCTGGCTACCTAGTGACCTCTTGTTGTGCATTATTACGTGAAAGAGGCACGCGGCTCTAGCATTCTCCCAGCAAATATCACTGCGTCATTCCGGCATGGATTTCTGTAGAATTTCTCGGATTACTTTAGAGTTGGTAGGGTTACCGTAGGGGCTGGTTTCCTACAATAAACTGACGTGGGCCCGCTGACATAACCAGCGGACTTACATAGAAACCATACCATTCGTAAAACTTGACGCCAGTCACAGGTGTCGGATTTCCTCATGGTTGCTAGCTGGGCTTATAGTATAACTAGCTGAGGTCCCCGGCCCTGCCCGGGATAAATCGTTTTGAATATTGGTCTCAGTTCTGGGTGGTTATTATGGACCTGCTTCATCTGGCCTGTTCCTATTTGTTTATTTTATTTTTGTTTGTTTGTTTTTTAAATAAGTCGTAAGCGGGCCATACACTACACAGTTCGAAGGCCAGAGGCCGGAACTGTACGCGTCCTCCCGGCGGCCTTTCGATGGACGAGAGGCGGCCTCACGCTTGGCTTCTTTGAACCCACACACTACACAGTTCACAGGCCACAGGCCTATGCACATAATCAAAATGGCTTCTTCTCAAAATGAAGTTGCATTAGCTTGCTTAGCAGGGTTTTTTTTTGTTGAGGAAAAAGAAGAGAACAAGATCGTTATGGTGTAAACAATGGCTTCTTCGGCAGAGTTAGTACAGTCACACTCCATTGATTTCCAAAATTATCTCCGTATGGATGAGGAAACATAGTTATTATCGCCTGCTGGAGATAGTCAGTCCCCTAATCGAAAAACTATGCCTTTTGCAAATCTACGAGAGTGGCATAGGCTTGATCTTTCATCTGTTTTGTTGCTGTATACTATAGACTTTATCTTCCAAAGACATCCATTGCTCCTATATTTTTGGATGAATTCTAATGTCTGCTCTCTTGCCCAAGAAGCCATGATGCTGTTGTTTTGTTTATCTACGGACTGAATGATAATTGCACAGAATAGATTATTCGTTTGTTTCAACGCATGAACTTACAATACGACTCTTGATTCACCCTTGTCAGTCTATAAATAGATACAATGCAATGATTTCTACTTGATTCACCCTTGTCAGTCTATAAATAGATACAATGCAATAATTTCTATCGTGTCATTGAAATTCACCCCTCTCTTTCCCTTGCTGGCTGGCTGAGGTGGCCTAGTTTTGGGTGGACATTTTTCCACCGTAGGCCTCGCCTACCATGCGAACACACACTACACGCATGCCCCCCCCCTCCCAATCCCCCACGTCGTGTCCTCCTTTTTTTTCTCATCGGATAATAAAATATTATTTTTATTATTTTCATTATCATTATTATTGTTATTATTATATTAATGTTTGGTATCAAATCGCACTAACCTTTGATGCTGTTGAAGATTCTAAAATCATAATTACATATTAATTTTGACTTTGTTATACATTTATTTTGGCAACTAGTACCTAGTCCCGGAGGCCGACTGTTAAATTTCTGGCGTGGCTTGAATTCAGGCAGGAGGCCGTCGACAGGCCAGACGTTTTGTTCTGATATTGAACTGAACACCTCCCGTGAAAGTACAAGGTCGCCGGGAGGCCATCGGCGGATAGCCCGCCGGCCGTCGAGAGGCCACCCACAGGCCGCGTACAGTTCTTTAACTTAAAATGGCGAACTATGACTCGAAATAGCTCTAAATGATGGCGAAACAATAAATTTCCAATAATAAAAAACTACACCGATTTGAGACTTCTATTAAAAACTGTGCACCCTTACATCCATTCTGATGCACCATATAAAATTTGAAGTCTGGGTGTTGAGTGGTTCAGGAGCTTTTGCAACGAAAAATCTCAAGTCCACAAATATATATAGTACTAGCTGAGGTCCCCGGCCCTGCCCGGGATAAATCGGTTTGAATATTGGTTTCAGTTCTGGGTGGTCATTATGGACCTGCTTCATCTGGCCTGTTCCTATTTGTTTATTTTATTTTTGTTTGCTTTTAAATAAGTCTTACTGCTCTGCCTTTGTGAGTTGACACCCTGCACATCCCATACAACAGCATGATTTGCGCACGGGTTAGTGTGTTTGATAGTGAACACATCGCAGGAAGTGATAACGAAACCGTAAAATGGCGAACCATGACTCGAAATAGATCTAAATGATGGCGAAACAATAAATTTCCAATTAAAAAAACTACACCGATTTGAGACTTCTACTAAAAACTATGCAACCTTACATCCATTTTGATGCACCATATAAAATTTGAAGTCTGAGTGTTGAGTGGTTCAGAAGCCTTTTGCAACGAAAAATCTCAAGTCCACAAATATATATAGTATAGATAGATAATAATGTATATGGTAAAATTATCTCAAATAGCCAGTGTATCAAACAGAGATTTGAATGGAAGTCGATCATAACGACTTTTTATTTTGTACTTACGTCTTACAAGTTTTTTGTGCTTGGGGTAGGCCTACGTATATTTTAAAGCCTTCTGTGACCCCAGAGCTAGACAGCTCCTCCCGGTGGTAAGAAACCCCTCTGGTGGAGCGAGACAGATGACGATGTTCAGAGGAGGAAGAGTAGATTCTTTCATAAGATGTTTCGGTCTTTAACTTCCTGACATCTTCTAGAATTCCTAAAACCAACCTTAATTAATTATGATTAATAAATAATTATTCTTTCAGATTGTCAAGAATAGATTTAATTCATAAATGTTTCCACTGACTAAATTTTTGTGAGAGAGCAGTGAGTAATTTTTACAAACGTAATTATTGTGCGAGCCAGCATAACTTGGTCTCGTAAACAATTTGTTTTGAACAGTTTTTTTTATAATAGATAGACAGAAGGTGTGGGGAAGGATAGACGGACAGCGTAGGTGTGCATGACTGAGCACTTGTTATATCTCGTGTTTTGAACTAGGTTTAGTAGAGAGGGAAGGGGTGAGTAGGAATTAAATGTTGGTGAGACGTCGGTTGACGTACAGAAAATCCGTGATCCAGAGTAAAAGCTCGGGGTTTTGAACATGTTAAGAATTTATTGCTATAAAATTACATTTTATTGTCTTGAGTGATTCGACCTTTGATGTCGACCCAAGGTCGTTGCGTAGGGCTGTTACTTAAAATAACTCAGTTCGGCAGCTGAGCTAGAAGTGGTTGCACCAATCACAATCCAGGAATTAGACGGTAAGCTGCAGATGCAGTCCAGTATTTAAGGCCATACAGAACTTAGTTCTGGGCCACATGTAGACAATCCATTTACGAGGTGGTCGGCGATAGTCCTCAGCCAGATGAGAGACATAGAGACGCAGTTTGAGCAGTCCATTGTGAGGAGCCTGATTTAAAGCTCCAGAGCCTAAGCTACTTGGTTTGATATAAACCCACAGCGTTTACATCCAGCGCTCTCACTCCCAGTGAGGGCCGCATGGTGAGAGTCCATACTAATTTGTAATGATGAAAGTGAACCGTTCTACTTACTTTTGAAGACAGTTTCAGAGCTACCGCCAGACAACGCATGGTTGTACAAGCATTCTCCATGGCGTGTCTAGAGGAAATGTCCATATCCTAACATGTCTCATTGAATTAATAGAATTTAAACTGTTAGATCCGTCGCCACGTGCGCGGATTCTATTTGCCATATAACTCATATGACCTGCAAGTAGTTAGATTGAATTCGTTAGTCTTTATAAAAGCTGTAGTTCCATTAGTTAGATTCAGTTGCCTTTGAATTGATATTTATATTTATAATTATATTTGTTACATTAATTCCTGTAATTAAACTGCCCTACAGTTCTGCTAAAATTGAAAGCAATTGATTTATTTAGTTTTTAGAGTGCAAGTATTTATTTTTGTGTGTTCGTCGATTGTGGGAGCGGACCTCGAAAGAGTGTCAGTCGAAATATCCCCATGTAACCCACATCGCGACACTGGAGGGGACACTACACACCATTGTTTAGTTTATAGTTTATTTAGATTAGAGTATATCGTTTTTCTCTTTGATTAACTTTTGTTTCTTTTCAGTTTCACTGCTCACGTGGTCTCGCACGTTGAGCTAGTTTAAAATTATTTATTATTTAGTTTGTATACTGCTTTCTTCATTATTTGTTCCACATATTTCCGGCTCTCCCATTGACCCGAGGATCGAGGCCAAGGAGACGTCAACATAACTGAACGGTGAAAGACAAAAAAAAGACTGACTGTGGTGTACGCAAAGGCTAAAGGAATCTCCACCAGTTCCTTGAAAGTTAAGTGATTCCATCCTAAAATTTTGTCTGCGTCTGGGGAGTTGAGTGTTCCTCCTCGTGTTTTACAGGCTTTTTATACTTTTTCTCTGTGTTCAGGAACTCACGGGCGGTGGCGAGGGCGTTCTTACGTTTGCGGGTCCCCCCTGCCAAAGTGGTGGCTTGGTCGCAGACTCTGCCGTCTCGACGACAGATTGTGCGGTCTCGCAACACCAGTGGTTATTAAAACTGTGGGAAGTCGCATTCGCGAGAACAGACTTTGATAGGGATCTGTACACTTTGTTTAGATTGTAGCGTTCCATCTTCCTCGTTGTTTTAGGAAGACGTCTCTCTTGTCCTCTTCTCACCTATCTGTAATTATATTCAGAACTTGTAGGGTCTGTTATCGTTCGTCTTTTCTTGTTTGTCTAGCGTCGTGTTTGGTGTATTTTTTTTTTCATTAGACCTTTATCATTATGGTGTTGGTACATTCCTTTGTTTAATATAATGCCTGTGTGAGTCATGTGTCTACATTGACGCATTGATTGAGTTTATCTGGTTATTGTGACGTATAAGGCTGATACGCCAGAGTATATATTTATATATTGGGAATATTGATTCCCCATTCAAGTGCAGTTGTGCACCTGCCTTGAATATCCAGTATATAATTACTGAAGTTATTGTTCTTTAAAGAGAACTACCGGTAATAAAATTACCTTGCAATTGCAATTATACAAGAGCTATAGAAAAATAGCTAAAAATATTAATCAACGATCTAATATTCGTTGATTCACGTGTATTTATATATTACATCGGCAGTGATAACAGTAAGGACACTGTGATTTCATTGAAGAAGAAACATTGTTTGTATTTTGTCGTCTACTAGGGACGTCGACCCGACGAGTGCAAATCGCCTCAGGGATAAATAATCGCGGAGTTAAACAAGTAAATATTTTTTTTATCGCGTATCGGATTAACGTAAATACTACAGTGATAACATAGTACACTGTCAGACGGGCTATTGCGTGAATTTATCCGGATACCTGTCCATTAACATTAATAGATCTCCTGTAGAGACCTATTGTGAGTGTAACTAATCATAATGGCCGATTACACTTCCTATATAAATTCAGCGAAGCTGTTAGGCATACCCGAGGACCAGCTGGCTTCTTGGTGCGAGAGTAAACTACAAGAAGACCTAGCTAGAGAAGAGCGTGCCGCAGAAAGAGCCGACAAGGCCGCGGAACGCGAACGACAAAGAGAAATAGAAGAAAGAGCCGAGAAGGCCGCGGAACGCGAACGAGAAAAAGAAAAAGAAGAAAGAGAACGACAAAGAGAAATAGAAGAAAGAGCCGAGAAAGCCGCGGAACGCGAACGAGAAAAAGAAAAAGAAGAAAGAGAACGACAGAGAGAAATAGAAGAAAGAGCCGACAAAGCGGCTCATCGAGAGCACGAAATTGCCCTAAAGAAATTAGAGCTGCAAGGAAACCAACCGACCGCGGTTCCAAGTGTTCCAACGAATAATGTTAAAGCAAAACCAAAGCTTCCAACCTATAATGATAAGGTCGACCAGATCGATTCTTATATTCATCGTTTTGAGCTCCACGCGGTAGCCACCGGATGGGAAAGAACTGAATGGACTTCGTGCCTTGCAAATTTATTAACGGGACGTGCACTTGAAGTATTGAATGGCCTCAACATCGAGGATTCTAAAAATTACGACATCCTTAAAAGGGCTCTTTTAAAGCGTTTTCAACACACCGAGGACGGTTTTCACCAAAGATTCCGGACTTGTAAGCCAGACCCGTCCGAAAATTTTTCAACGTACGTCGACCGCCTAAAACACTACTTAGACCGCTGGATTCAGCTGGCTGGTGTCGCTGACGGTAATTTTAAAGGGCTTTATGAGCTCGTTCTGAAGGACCAAATATTTAACGCGTGCCATTCGGAACTAGTCTCCCACATTAAAGAGTGGGCACCTAAGACGTTAGCGGAAATCACGTCCTTAGTAGAACAGTACGCGTCCGCACACCCTAATCGTTCGCTGGCTAAAGCCAAAACTAGCGAACCGTTTTATGCCGGAGTCGGTGGAACTGCGCCAATGGGTACAAGAAATTCTCGACCAGTTCATCGCCAGACGCCGCCTCCGCGTGCATATTCCGAACCGCCGCCCAATAAAGCTCGCGGTTTTCCAAGCCGTGCTGGACCTCCCACTCGGGGATATTTTATTCGCTATTCAGGTCCACCCCGTCGTGACGTTAACGAGGGCTACCATTATCAGAGCCCACCATGTCCACCTCCTTGGGCATATTATAATAATCCATATAATGCACCTCCAATGCAACCCAGACGTAATATATATGACAGCGTCCTAAGCACCCTGCTGTATGGCTCAGAGACATGGACCACCTACTCCAAACATGAAAGATCCCTCAACTCCTTCCACCTGCGCTGCCTACGCAAAATTCTCAAGATCAAGTGGCAAGACAGGATCTCAAATATCGAAGTTCTGAGCCGAGCCAACATTCCATCAACTCAGGCTCTCCTAGGCAAAAAAAGACTGCGGTGGCTTGGACATCTCCACCGTATGGAAAATGATCGCATCCCCAGACAAATTCTCTACGGGGAACTTGCTACTGGCAACCGACCCAGAGGTAGGCCACATCTGCGATTCAAAGACACTTGCAAGGTCACGATGAAAGCATTCAACATCGACCCCAATGAATGGGAGAACCTTGCAAGTGATCGAAGCAGATGGAGACAAAAATTGCGCAGTGGCACGCTCGCAATAGACTTCAAGGCAAAAGAAACATACCTGACAAAACGACAGAGGCGGAATGAAAACACTCGCCAAAGTGAACCCAAAAGACTGACCTGCAATCAGTGCCATCGCACTCTCGGGTCAAACATTGGTAGGATAAGCCACGAGAGAAGCTGTCAGTCAAAGTGAAAGTGAATATTCTAGCTGCTAAGACCGTCTGTAAAGACGCTAAAGGCCATATATATTAGGTGTTATCGGTGCAATAAACCAGGTCATACGTCAAAATATTGTAGGGTTCAGTTTGAAGCTGCAAATGCTTGCACCGTCATTGTTCCGGCTGCACAGAGTAGCCGTACCGTTGAAATTACGTCGCCCATGACGGGCACCGTTCCGGTTATGTCGGCCCTCCATCAACACGGGTCATTGACCTTATATGAGGGTCATGTTAACGCCATACCCGCGTCTGTCTTACGCGATTCCGGTTGCACCACTATCGGTGTTAGGGAATCACTGGTCAGACCGACCCAGCTGATTGAACAACAGGCAACCTGCATTACTTTCGGGGGCTCCGTCGAGCGATTCCGTCTCGCGGAGATATACATCGACACGCCATTCATTACAGGTGTCGTAACGGCATGCGTATTACCAAATCCGGTCGCCGATCTAATTATTGGTAATTTACCACAGGTTAATGATACACCTGACGGCCAGTTAAAAGTTTGGAACGAAAACGTTGCGTGTGTCACCACACGACAACAGTCAAAACGTCCACCGGATGGTACTTTACAAACCCCTGCGTTTGATTTTAATGTCACGCCTACAGTTTTCTATAAGGAACAACAAAGCGATCCATCACTAAAACCGCTGTTTGCGAAAGTTCAGCCTCAGAACCGAAATGCCTCTCCGTTTATCATTAAAAATGAATTATTATACAGAAATTTCCGAAATAAACGTGAGACCATTGAACAGCTCGTGGTGCCTAAGTCGCTCCGTCGCAACATTCTGCGTCTCGCGCATGATACATCATTTTCAGGCCATCAAGGTTCAGCCAGAACCAAATCACGGATATTGGCTCATTTTTTCTGGCCTGGTGTATACGCGGACGTGAACCGTTTTGTGGCGCGCTGCGATGTATGTCAAAAACGTACACCTAAAGGTAAAGCATCACGCGCACCCCTTCAGGAGATGCCACCAGTCTCAACACCATTCGAGCGTGTCGCGGTTGACATAGTAGGTCCTCTTAGTAAATCAGACAGAGGCCATCGATTCATCCTTTCGGTAATCGACTACGCGACGCGCTGGCCTGAGGCTATTCCTTTGAGAGACATTACGGCTGACCATGTCGCTGAGGCGCTTGTTACTATTTTCTCGCGAGTCGGATTTCCGACCGAGATTCTTTCAGACAGAGGACCACAATTCACCTCTGATCTATACAAAAAGGTACTAGAATTTGCGGGAATTAAACAGAAATTAACGTCCCCCTATCATCCGCAGTCAAATGGTTGTTGCGAGCGGTGGAATGCGAGCATGAAGTCTATGCTAGCACGCGTATCCGCCGACAAACCTGGAGACTGGGACCGTCAGCTCCCCGCTATTCTCTTCGCCTATAGGGAACTCCCGAACGCGTCCACGGGTTTCTCCCCATTTGAGTTATTATACGGACGTAAACCACGTGGCCCGATGGCCATACTTAGTCAATTGTTCGCCGGTTCTGAAACCGACGATTATGATACGCGATGCGCGTATCAATATGTTGTCGATCTCCGACAACGAATTATTAATGCATGCAAAACCGCTCTGCAATTTGCATGCGCTAGAGCGAGTTCTTCAAAATTTTATCGCGATCAGGGCGCCCAAATGCGCGCCTTGTCCGTCGGAGATCTGACACTTGTTCTTTTGCCGCAAACGCAAAACAAACTCCTTCTAACTTGGAAGGGACCATACAGAGTCCTTAAGAGACTCTCCAGAGTGAATTATTTGATAGATATTCGTGGGCAGAGGAAAATATTTCATATTAATATGCTGAAAAAGTACCTGCCTAGCGATGATCGTCGTAACAACTCCGTTCATGTCGTCCCAAGGGCCAACGCGGCTTTAGTTACTGTCGACGACGAGGACCCTTTGAGTATCGACAAATCGTTGCCCATATTACAGGCCACCGAGAGTATAAACGATGTTAATATCAATGATGAGCTTGCGCCGTCGCAGAAACAGGATCTTACACACCTGCTCCAAGAATTTGCCACGGTGTTCACGGATTTGCCGGGTTCTACGTCTTTAGTCCAACATGTAATACGACTTCAGACAGACGTACCAGTGTTTGTTAAACCGTACCCGCGCCCGCTGCACGCTCACGAAACGATAATTACAGAAGTACGTGCCATGCTACGGCTAGGCGTCATAGAGCGATCAACAAGTCCGTATTGCTCGCCGATTGTCTTGGTCAAGAAGAAAGACGATACCGTGCGTTTTTGTATTGACTATAGAAAGCTCAATGCTATAACCATCTATGATGCGGAACCCATTCCCAATCAGGAAGATTTATTCGCGCGGTTATCCAATGCAAGTATCTTCTCGAAAATAGACTTATAAAAAAAGGATATTGGCAGATTCCTCTCGAAGAAGGAAGTAGACAATATACAGCTTTTCAAACCCCTTTGGGTTTAATGCAATGGAAATATATGCCTTTTGGACTGGTTACTGCACCAGCCACGTTCGCGCGCATGATGAACATCTTACTAAATGAATTGCGCTGCGTTCTATCATATTTCGATGATATATGTATTTTTCAGGCTGATTGGGCTGGCCACTTAATGGCCCTTCGTGAAGTTTTTGCCGCTCTTCGCCGAGCTGGCCTTACCGCGCGACCCAGTAAAGTGTTCCTGGGATATCAGCATATAAACTTTTTGGGTCATACCATAACCCACGGGGTTCAGATTCCAGACGATCGCAAGATATCCAGTATTTTGAAACTACAACCCCCTAAAACTAAAAAGCAAGTCCGTAGCTTGTTGGGACTTTTGAATTATTACAGGAAATTTATACCAAACTTTTCCTCTCTCTCAGCCCCGTTATCTGATCTAACGAGGAAGAATCTTCCAAATAGAGTCGTCTGGACGCCTCAGTGCGCTGATGCCCTTCAGACTATTCAGAATTTATTTTCTACTTTCCCTCTGCTTGTTTTACCCGATATACGCCAGACATTCGTCGTCCGAACGGATGCATCAGATAAAGGAATAGGCGCCGTGTTACTCCAACAGCGTGACGGTTTCTTGCGACCGTGCTTATATGCAAGCCGGAAATTACTTGATCGAGAGACGCGCTATGCGATTGTCGAACGAGAGTGCCTCGCAATTGTTTACGCGGTAGATGCATTTTCTCGATACTTATTAATGTCCGAATTTATAATTGAAACGGATCATCGACCATTACTGTTTCTTAAGTCGAACAGAGCCAAGAATGCTCGACTAACCAGATGGAGCCTTGCGCTCCAGGAATACAAATTTACTATTCGGGCTATACCTGGGTGTCAGGGTTTAAGTAATATAAATGCCGTGCTGGGTCACGACTTGTAAGGAGTTGATTTTTCACGGTCTCGTTGATTATAACCAGCGTAATTTTGTCCTTGAACTGTTCTCGTGAACAGTTTGTTTTTGAAACACTTTTTCTTAGAGATGGAAAGAAAGTGGGGCGAGATAGAATAAATGGATAAGTTAGGAGTGACAGTGCAATTCTCGACCCCGTGATTTTGATGAACACTTAGAAGGGAAGAGAAGGGGTGAATAAGGATAGATAGTTTAAGACGCTTAGTCGCGTTCAGAAATTCGTACATAAAATGTAGAAAGCACGAGGGTTTAAAGATTTCAGTAATTGTTTTGACATTTTAATTTGACCTTGTCTGTTTTTAGTACAAGGCCGTGACCAACTCCCACGTAGAATATATTAATACTGCGAGATGAGCTCGCATGGATGCACCAATCAAATCTAGGGATTTGGACGGTAATTTGCAGGTGGCTGCACAGTATAAAAGCGTAGCCATACCTATGTCCATTACTCCATACAGAAAATTCCAATCTGTGCAGGCGTCGGCACGATTCTGCCTGAAGAATCATAAGACTGTTGATTCATGTCTAGTCCACTATAGACATTGAGATGAAGCCATATGCTTGAATGAGATATGCCCACTGCTATTGTCTACTGTTCCCTGGTTTTTCTAATACCAGGGACCAAGTGTAAGTGTTTGTCCTTTGATGATTCAACAATGAACGAGGAACTGAACATAATTTATCCAGTAGGACAGGATTGCCGCATATGCTAGGAGTGCTACCCAAGAATGCAAGACAAAGATTTATATTGACTTGCCACTAGTATGAATGTTTGGCATACACATCTGTGAATTGGGATTGATTTGTCTGGATGAGGCTGGGGATTGCCAGCCCATCCTAGAGTAGATCCAATAGACTTAACTACGTCAGTTTATATTAACGAGCTTGATACATTATAAGCGGTAGGCACAAATAGCTGAGATGACATCGTCGCCAGAGACATTAGTATATTGCTTGATAGATAGTAGGCAGACTATATCTGAGAGATATATAACTAGTACTTAAATTGTTAGTGAGTCAGAATGATCATAACCTTATAGGAATCTAGAGAAGACTTCTAGTGACATATTATTGAATTTTCATTTGATGCTGCTGATGTTGTCTTTTAGTATGTAATAGATCTAGACAAAATTGTTAGGAAATTTAATGTAATTAAATTTGTGGCCCTGCAGGTCTGTTTATGAAACTTATTCAGATTGTTCTTAGTGTGTGGCATGGTACGAAAGATTAAATATTAAATACCTCTCGATTTAAATGCAGTCATAATACCATCATTGAGAAGACCCTCTTCATAACAGCTAGAGGGGACTTTAGTCGAGTCTAGTAACACTGGAGGGCACTATCACCCCGACCAGATTCGTAACACTGGGGAGGATAATTTACAAGCTGATGTATTGTCCCGTTTGATTTAGTATTCTAAAATAGTCTGTTGAACATTGAGGTTGAGCATTTTTCACCTTTTTCGGAGACCGTGGATGGTTTCACATTATAATTATTGTCCTACCAATTATGGACATTCTTTCTTAAAATTTCCATGTGATTCCTTTTTCCATTAGCGTCCATCCTGACCATGACCTGAGTTTCAGACAACCTTGACGCCTTTGTCTGCGGGTCAATGAGATGAGAAAATGGCAAACCGAGCGACCAGACCTACTGCTGCCAGGATACCATTACTTTAATTAACTATTGTTCGTTCATGTTCTATGAATGTATTAATTACGCTCAGTGAAGCGATGAGCTAGTTGCTCAATATTTCAGTCTTTACAGTATGTCTGTGTGAGAGAAGTTTATCACTTTAATTCTTAAGTGCTACAATCATTATATATTATCACAGAACGTCGCATATAAACATACATATGCTATTGTCCATCGATAATGCACGTTCTTAGAATTTATTTTTTTTTTGACTTTCAGTAACGATATATTTTTTACTATATAGCCCTTTCCAAAAGTACTATCACATAGCAACGTTAGTAGACAGTTATGTCGTTCAAACCCTAAGTTTTCACTGGGGTGGGGGATGTGTCAAGAATAGATTTAATTCATAAATGTTTCCACTGACTAAATTTTTGTGAGAGAGCAGTGAGTAATTTTTACAAACGTAATTATTGTGCGAGCCAGCATAACTTGGTCTCGTAAACAATTTGTTTTGAACAGTTTTTTTTATAATAGATAGACAGAAGGTGTGGGGAAGGATAGACGGACAGCGTAGGTGTGCATGACTGAGCACTTGTTATATCTCGTGTTTTGAACTAGGTTTAGTAGAGAGGGAAGGGGTGAGTAGGAATTAAATGTTGGTGAGACGTCGGTTGACGTACAGAAAATCCGTGATCCAGAGTAAAAGCTCGGGGTTTTGAACATGTTAAGAATTTATTGCTATAAAATTACATTTTATTGTCTTGAGTGATTCGACCTTTGATGTCGACCCAAGGTCGTTGCGTAGGGCTGTTACTTAAAATAACTCAGTTCGGCAGCTGAGCTAGAAGTGGTTGCACCAATCACAATCCAGGAATTAGACGGTAAGCTGCAGATGCAGTCCAGTATTTAAGGCCATACAGAACTTAGTTCTGGGCCACATGTAGACAATCCATTTACGAGGTGGTCGGCGATAGTCCTCAGCCAGATGAGAGACATAGAGACGCAGTTTGAGCAGTCCATTGTGAGGAGCCTGATTTAAAGCTCCAGAGCCTAAGCTACTTGGTTTGATATAAACCCACAGCGTTTACATCCAGCGCTCTCACTCCCAGTGAGGGCCGCATGGTGAGAGTCCATACTAATTTGTAATGATGAAAGTGAACCGTTCTACTTACTTTTGAAGACAGTTTCAGAGCTACCGCCAGACAACGCATGGTTGTACAAGCATTCTCCATGGCGTGTCTAGAGGAAATGTCCATATCCTAACATGTCTCATTGAATTAATAGAATTTAAACTGTTAGATCCGTCGCCACGTGCGCGGATTCTATTTGCCATATAACTCATATGACCTGCAAGTAGTTAGATTGAATTCGTTAGTCTTTATAAAAGCTGTAGTTCCATTAGTTAGATTCAGTTGCCTTTGAATTGATATTTATATTTATAATTATATTTGTTACATTAATTCCTGTAATTAAACTGCCCTACAGTTCTGCTAAAATTGAAAGCAATTGATTTATTTAGTTTTTAGAGTGCAAGTATTTATTTTTGTGTGTTCGTCGATTGTGGGAGCGGACCTCGAAAGAGTGTCAGTCGAAATATCCCCATCTAACCACATCGCGACACAGATTTTCTTTTTGTTTTCCTTTTTTTTTATTTTTTTTTGGGTTGAAAGAGTAAAGGGGGAAGAGTTAGGGATTCGATAAGATTTAGGTTGAGGATAAAGACGGGGTTAGGGACAGTAAGTATACGTAGGCGCCCCTAGCGCGAAACGGTTGGGGACCGTACGCATTTATAACACCAGTCTTATCAAAATCTTACATGCAGTACAAGTTTATGGGAAACGATTTGATGCATGTATTACAAAAGTCTCTCGGTGCAAACTGGTCAAAGGTAAAAATCCCTTGGGTAGACACAAAACAAAGTGTTCGTGAACTTTGCGCTTTCATTACACATAAAATGTTCACGAGAGATGGAAGGAGTGCTTTATGGTAACTCTGGATTATTCAGATTCGTAACCCGTACTTCTAGCTGCGCAATAGCTGAGAATGATGATAGAACGTTCATCCGACAGGCGGAGATTTCGGATTCCGCTCCCATTCCTAGTTGCGGCCCATTTTTCTGATCCTCCGGCCTAAGGTTTTTACAGATGTATTTTCTTTTCCTAAGCTGAAATTAATATTATTTTAATTTAATTATTTTTATTGCCGATGATTTCAGCAATCTGTCAATCTCTGGCCAATATCAGTAGGTCACAGTTGCAAGTTTGCTGAGGTTTTAGTGGAAACTGTAGTCTATGGTGCCTTAACGACCGTGGGGTTTCTTTTTTTATTTTATTTCTTTGTCATGCTCTCTCTCTTCTTCTCTTTCACTTTCTCTCTCTCTCTCTCTCCCTCTCTCGCTGTCCCCCACCCCCTCTCACTGACAGGACATTTGTCCCTCCCCCACCCCCTCACTGACAGGACTTTTGTCCCTCCAACCCTCCCACCCCCTTTTCTCACTGTCAGGTTTAACCCTTTCATTGCTTCAATACGGAAATAGTATTGCAGTAAACTCTTTATTGCTCTACCACTTCCAGGTTTTGTTCTTCCATTTCTAGATTTTAAATGTAGATCAGTGGAGTGATTTAGATTCATATTTACCATTCAAAACAACTGAAGTAAGTGGATCTCAATATAAACTGGATTCGTGAAAATCTAGCTTTCACGGCGTCAGTAGTTAAAGGGTTAAAGGTCATAGGTTACAGCAAACAGAGAGCCACCAAAGACCCAGTAGGCAACGCAGCGCCACAGCAATAATTTATTGCGTCACGAGCTGAGGTCAAAGTTCCCGCGAATGAGTCATCCATCCCAAGCTGGAAAGTTTTGTTTCAACCACAAACAGCGCAATTGAACCTGTAGTGAACCTGAAAAGTTCGGGTGAAAGGGCATTCAGCCACGTTGGGACCAGTACAGGGTGTGGAATGAGATTCCTTTAGATGTCTGCAGATCGCAAACATTATCACAGTTTAAAAGGATGATAAAATGTCATTTGTATGAAAGATTCTAGATCTGGATCTAGTTGAGTGATTGTAAAGCGCATAGAGGAAACCCTAAAGTGATTGTGATGTGCGCTATGTAAATGCTATCTATTATTATTATTATTATGTGTGTATCAATGTGGTTGTGTGTGTGAGCTTTTGTAATGGTGTTTCTGTATACCCCTTCTATTTTAATTAAGAGTACCATGTTTGATTGTTTGTAATTGTTTATCCATGTATTTTGACATGTTGCTTCTGTAAAGCGCATAGAGCATTTTTTAATGGATATGCGTTATATAAATGCCATCCATTGTTATTATTATTATCATCAACTGAGGAGGGTGAGAATGACATATTGAAGCAAGGAGTGGAATGTCAGAGAGGAGTGAATGAAAAAAAAAAAAAAGAAGACAGAGGTGACGAGAGATCTGACTGCTGGAGTTAAAGAATACACAGGCAACGGTGTGCATGTATTGATTAGCTGAGTTAGACACGGTGAGAGAGGCGGGGAAGTAGGAGAGGTCTGGAGGAAATATGAGACCCCCACCCTTAACCCTTTCAATACGGTACTGAAAAAGCACTGCTGTTTACCCTTTACTGCTCCATCAGTTACAGGTTTTAGTTCCCCATTATAAGCTTTTGAATACAGTTCAGTAGCCTGATTTAGATTCATTTTAACCATTAACAATATCTGAAATACGAGGATCTCAACATGAACTGGATCTGGGGTAAATCTAGCTTTCACATCGTCAGTAGACAGAGGGTTAAGGACCATCAGTAAAGTGCGTACGTGTACACTTTTCAGTTTATGGTAATGAGTGAAGCCTATTCGTTTTATTTACTTTTCTTTAACACTAGTAAAAGAGAGTTGGGTCTGTAGCGGATCTGCTATGTAACTAATGGAACACATCAGGGCCCGTAATCTCGGACTGGTCCTGGAGAAACTTTTTAATGAGTGGCTTTTGGATGTTGTCCTATTGTTGCTGGTTGTGAAGGGGTCTCGTAACAGTTCCAGCTTTTCTGGGTCCTAAAAATGTAGGTCCACCGCTGAGTGATGTAGAGAAAGAGGGGTTCAGAGAGGGGTGGAGTAAGACCTAGAGTATGACAAACTTGAGAGAGGGAACAAGAGTGAGAGAGAGAGAGAGAGAGAGAGAGAGAGAGAGAGAGAGAGAGAGAGCGAGACAGAGAAAGAGAAACGTGGGAGTAGAAGAGAGATTTAAAACGAGAGAGAGAGAGAAAGAGAGACAGAGAAAGAGAAACGTGGGAGTAGAAGAGAGATTTAAAACGAGAGAGAGAGAGAAAGAGAGACAGAGAAAGAGAAACGTGGGAGTAGAAGAGAGATTTAAAACGAGAGAGAGAGAGAGAGCGAGACAGAGAAAGAGAAACGTGGGAGTAGAAGAGAGATTTAAAACGAGAGAGAGAGAGAAAGAGAGACAGAGAAAGAGAAACGTGGGAGTAGAAGAGAGATTTAAAACGAGAGAGAGAGAGAGCGAGACAGAGAAAGAGAAACGTGGGAGTAGAAGAGAGATTTAAAACGAGAGAGAGAGAGAAAGAGAGACAGAGAAAGAGAAACGTGGGAGTAGAAGAGAGATTTAAAACGAGAGAGAGAGAGAAAGAGAGACAGAGAAAGAGAAACGTGGGAGTAGAAGAGAGATTTAAAACGAGAGAGAGAGAGAAAGAGAGACAGAGAAAGAGAAACGTGGGAGTAGAAGAGAGATTTAAAACGAGAGAGAGAGAGAAAGATAGACAGAGAAAGAGAAACGTGGGAGTAGAAGAGAGATTTAAAACGAGAGAGAGAGAGAAAGAGAGACAGAGAAAGAGAAACGTGGGAGTAGAAGAGAGATTTAAAACGAGAGAGAGAGAGAGAAAGAGAGACAGAGAAAGAGAAACGTGGGAGTAGAAGAGAGATTTAAAACGAGAGAGAGAGAGAAAGAGAGACAGAGAAAGAGAAACGTGGGAGTAGAAGAGAGATTTAAAACGAGAGAGAGAGAGAAAGGAATGGGGAGGAGGGGAAAGAGAGGATACGCGAGAGAAAGAGGGAGAAAGAGTAGACTGCCTACATCTGCCTTCATTTTTCCTCCTCATCCTCCCACGCTTACACATCCGATTGTTTCTCATTCCTCACAATCATGCCGGCGTGGGAACTAACTTGTAGAAAATGGGCCGAAGTTTTACAACTGGAATGGTGCACAATTTGTCCGTCAGGTTTGATTTTCCTAAACTTTTCTTTGTCTTATCGAGCGCCAAATTCACAACAATAACAAAAAAATTACTCCTGGCTCGTAATTACTGCAGAGCGTGTGGGAAATTGACGAAATAAATATCATAAAAACCACAGAAAAACTGTGGGGTCGCAGCAGGGCTATAAGCAATGTTAAAATCGGGCAAAAAGAAAAAGTTGTATGTAGCAAAACCCTGCATGAGAAATAAAACCCAAACGATACAAAGCAAACTAATGAGAAGACAGAAAATGCTCAAATTTTCTGCTTTCGCCAATGTCAAGGAAAAAAAAAATGAACAGAGAAAACAGTCGAACAATAAAAGATTTCAACAGGAAATGTTTAGAGTCGAAGTGAAACAGGATATAATGTTCGTTTCGCTTCCATTCAAAACATTTCCTGTTGAAATCTTTTATTGTTCGATTTTTTTCTCTCTTCAATTTTTTTTTCTTTCTTGAAAAAGGCGAAAGCCGAAAATTTGTGTACTTTCTGTCTTCTCTTTAGTTTGCTTTGTATCGTTTGGGTTTTATTTCTCACGCAAGATTTCGCCACATTCAACTTTTTCTTTTTGCCCGATACTATCAGAGCCTGTGGGAATGGCAAAATGCTGGACTCTCATCGTTATTGCCAATGCTCTGTCGCTTAAAGTTGAATCCTAGAAAAGTGGGGGAATAATGCTGGGAGGGGGTGGGGGGAATCCCTATATAAACAACAACAACAGCAATAACAACAACAGTAGCAACAACAACGACAACACCAATAGCAACAACAACAGCAACAACGACAACACCAATAGCAACAACAACAGCAACAACGACAACACCAATAGCAGCAACGACAACAACAACAGCAACAACGACAACGACAACAACAACAGCAACAACGACAACAACAACAGCAACAACGACAACAACAACAGCAACAACGACAACAACAACAGCAACAACGACAACAACAACAGCAACAACGACAACAGCAACAACGACAACGACAACAACAACAGCAACAACGACAACAACAACAGCAACAACGACAACAACAACAGCAACAACAACAGCAACAACGACAACACCAATAGCAACAACAACAGCAACAACGACAACACCAATAGCAACAACAACAGCAACAACGACAACACCAATAGCAACAACAACAGCAACAACGACAACACCAATAGCAACAACAACAGCAACAACGACAACACCAATAGCAGCAACGACAACAACAACAGCAACAACGACAACAACAACAGCAACAACGACAACAACAACAGCAACAACGACAACAGCAACAACGACAACGACAACAACAACAGCAACAACGACAACAACAACAGCAACAACGACAACAACAACAGCAACAACGACAACACCAATAGCAACAACAACAAAAGCAACAACGACAACAACAAAAGCAACAACGACAACAACAACAGCAACAACGACAACACCAATAGCAACAACGACAACAACAGCAACAACGACAACACCAATAGCAACAACAACAACAACATCAGCAACAACAACAACAACATCAGCAACAACAACAACATCATAAACAACAACAACAACAACAACATCATAAACAACAACAACAACAACATCATAAACAACAACAACAACAACAACAATAATACAACGACAAGGACCGGGAATACGATGACCATAAAATCATCAACATCAACAACTCCACAACGACAAAGATAACAACTACAACAACAACAATAATAATGATAATGGTAATAACAATCACAATTATATCAAAGATATTATGAAAACAAAAACAGAAATAATAATAATAACAATATTAATAAACCCTTGTACAGTCGTCAGCCTTTGCTTTCTGTTCAGTCAAGTTGATCTGTCTGATTTACCTCTATGGCTGTGTTCTGACACTGAATCTTACAATAACGGAGTCTATACATCCCTTGCATTGGAATGAATTATGTTGCAAAATGATCCTCGTGATCAGAATAACCGCTGATCAATTTGTCTGTTTGACTCTTCAATTCTAAATTAATGGTTTTGATGAAGTTTCAAAAAGCATGTGCGGAAAGGAAGAATTTAGAGTTTGGGGGAAATAACCGATGTTATTTGACAATTGTGGTGTTCTTAATTATTATTTCCCTTGACTTCTTCTCCTGATCCATCCTTCTTTCGGATCTTTTGCCCAGAACACTATCCTTTAGTTAAGTTAAACGTGAAAGATTAACGACCTATAGAAACATAAAAAAAAATATATTTAGATATTCAAATCAGTTGGCAGCAGCATCGATTGGCTGGCATCTAGGTCTAGCAATAAGTGAATATACTGAGCTCTGTGCTCCCCCCCCCCCCCCCCCCAAAAAAAACAACCAAACCATTTGGCCTTTCCCTGCCATCTATGTGACAGTTTCAAAAATTCTAAAATTAATTTTCATAGTCAAAGTTATGTTTATCTTCCAGGGCAATTAACTTACTGGATCAGCCCAAAGCGTCATTCACCCCACCTGCACAATATTTAGGCTTTCTGACACACGTGAGTCGCCGAGTGACTAGTATGCTTCACATCAAAGCACGAATGTAAGCAGATAATGGGGTAAGATTCATTTAGCTCTCAGAAGTGACATCCACAGATTTCATTTACGTTAAACATTTCAAAAAATTCATCCTATAAATTTTACCTGAGATTGGGGTGGGGCCGGAGACGAGAAGGGGGGGGGGGGAAGGAGTGGTTCTGGCAGTCACGGATTACTTGAATGCACTACTAATACAAGAACACTGTTTCCAAAAGTAGAATTTTCTGAGAACCAAAAACTTGACTTATGTGTATACTTTATGCCATTCAATTTTGTTTCATTTTCAAATTCTAGTCTCAATTTCGTGTGTTAAAAATAAAGCTAAGAAACCATGGACTCGTGCTGACGACTTTGTTTTGGAAGGATCTGTACCCACGGCATTTGCACCTCTCTTTTTCTTCTATTCATTTTTCTTCTTCTTGTTTTTTAGTGTTAGGGATTAGTTTTTAATTTTGCCCTGGCAGCGGCCTTTTTAGGCCTGCTCTTCTCGACTTTCAGCTGCCCAGGTATCTTTAAAGTGCGCAAACTTGCACACGGGCCCCCCGAGTTTTTCGTCCTTATCCGAGAAGTCTAGGTGCTCTATCCTACCTACCATAGGATCAAGGGATAGGGATTTCCCCCTAAAATTCCAACATCCCTGCGCCTACCAGGAATCGAATCCGGTTCTGTAGGCATGAGAGGCTAGCAACTTGCCATCGGCAAGCTAAGAAAACCATCGACTTATCCGGCTGAATCAGTTGTTCCAGTTTCAACAAAATTTAGGGGCTATTTACTTCTTTCCTATACATAGCACCCGGGATTATTTCTGCATCTTAAAATTTCAAGTCACTACAGGGATTGGTTGCTTAGGTAAGTCATGAACAAAATCCGACTTTTTGTTGTATGCATACTGACCCATATTTTAGATGGCAGATCATTGATCCTGAATATTTTAGTACCGGTACATTTGTTCAAGTCTGCTCTACAATATTTTAGTAGTAGCATGAAATTTGTTAAATCTTGCTCTAGATTATTCTAGTGGTATCACGACATTTGTTCAGTCTTGCTCTAGAATAATTATTTTAGTAGTATCATGACATTTGTTCAATCTTGCTCTAGAATAATGTTTTAATAGTGTCATGACATTTGTTGTATCGAGCTCTAGAATATTTTGCTAGTATCATGACATTGTTCAATCTTGCTCTAAAATATTTTACTAATGTCATGACATTTGTTCAGTCTTGCTCTAGAATATTTTAGTAGTGTCATGACATATATTGCATCTTGCTCTAGAATATTCTAGTTGTATCATGACAATTGTTCAGTCTTGCTCTAGAATATTTTAATAATATCTTGACATGTGTTGTATCTTGCTCTAGAATAATATTTTAGTAGTATGATGACATTTTTTGTATCTTGCTCTAAAATATTTTGGTAATATCATGACATTTGTTCAGTTATGCTTTCTTGCAATCTTTCCTACTCTTCCTTCTTGTACATTCAGTGTATGTCGCAAAGTGAACAAGCTATTTCTTGATTAAGTAAATAGACTTTTACTTTTCTAGCTAGCGAGGTTTTTAAACAATTTCCTGTCATGCTAATTCTCCTGTACTAATTGTTCATTATTTAATACATTTTCAATTTCTGTTGTAAACTTTTCCAATCATTTGAAGTAGGGAAACGTTTATTGTTTACTTTATGTATTAAAAGAAGAATAGTGTTCATCCATGCAGTTTGATAAACTGATCAGACATGCCATTTCAAAACAACCTGCGCTAATGTCCGAAATGTAGTGTGATTCTCGGCCAATGTTATGCGACAATCTGACAATGTTTTTTTAAAATGGCGCATAATAATGCAGGCAGATACCCAGATAAAATTATGTAAAGAATATTTAGCTGCCTGAAATCCTTAAATGTTTAAAAAGCAAAGTGGGAATGACATAAAATGTTAGGCTCAAGTTCGGGGAGAAACAAGATTGGTACAAGATAAATATTTTACATATTCCTTTGAAAATTGCTAACGAATTCAGTAATTATATAGAATTCTCCAAATTTGGACACTAACCACCAGCTGTTTTGTTCTCTCTCTTCAGTTGGTCAGTCACGACAGGTTAATTGATTTCATCAGTTAAAGCCACCTCATCACTGACACAAAACTGCAACGTGAGTGAACCTTCTACCGGCTGTCGAACCCACCGCGCATTTACATTTAGGTAGGTCATTAATTTTCTAATTTTCTATTGTGTCAAAGCATCCTGTGATATCTGTAGATGCTGTTGAAGCCTAGAATCTAGTCTAGGTTTAGTTTTGTTCGTGCAGACTTAGTGTCTTAGTCTTAATCTTAATCTTATGAGTTAGATCTGGATCTAGAATCTAGATCTAGATCTAGTTATGTTGTTCTGGTGAACAAATTAATCAGTTGACAGTTAGGCCCCCACGCGGAGATAAGAACAGTTGAATTACAAAGTCAGAGTTGTTACAGATCTAGTTAAGACGATAGGTGCGTTTTATATGGTTATCATCATTATGGTGTCGCATTCCCAAGCTCCGCTGTGCTGAGCATGAAAACATGGATGGGTCCAGCTGACCTTGCGGGGCGATTGGCATGATTTCACATTTCAGGTCACTGTTCTCTTTGAGACATACTTACCATCTTATTGCTCACTGACTCACACTGTATCTCTTCTAAATCAAGATTCAAAGGCATTGCGACAAGAACATGTCACCTAGTGAACCATTGGTCGGAATCACAACACTAAGCTTTCAGACCTCCTCCCACACTATCAAATGGTGTTACATCAAAATGCGAACTGTCGCTCAACTAGTTGGCAATATTATCTCATTTTGTCCTGAGCTGACCATCTAGAGTTGTCTACAGTCTAGGCCTATGTCTAGGAACCAAACAGAAACAAGCTATGAAGGCCTTTGTCCCAATTACCCACACTGGCTCACTAGTATACATGTGCCAATCTGGATGAAACCATTAGTTTAGTGGTTAGGGGGCATGGCTGTTTATCATGCTTCAGCTGTCAGTGTGGTGCCATAAGTCGTATCATTGGATTGGTTAGAGACAAAGATTTCATTGTTATCTTCATAATCACGCATGATAAGGCATAACGGAAATTTGTTTTCATGCCTACCACCAAAACAAAATATGTGCACATCCATACTGTGTGGCCAGCGGGCTTTAACCATTGCACGCAGCCTGGGAGTAAGCAAGCTTAGTCAGATCCTTAGTTATAGGAAAGGGTTGTGTACATCCCGCCTACCCTGTCAAGACCACCCTGCCCCTACCTTGAACCTATCGTGAGCCTTCCTTATCCCTAACCTTAAAGCTAATCTTATCTTTAACCCTCTATCCTTAAATTTAAAACCATTCAGCAAGAAAACAAAAGGGAAAATTGTAACTTTTTCAAGAGTACAGATGTACAGAGCTCTGTCCAAGTTATAACAACAGGGTCTACTCTTTTTTGACAGGGCTAAGTTTAAAAACCCATTATATCTACATTGGAGGCAGCTATTATAAGCATAAATCTAAGAATACTTGACAAGACCTATGTAGAACAGACTTTGTATTTACAACTATACATGTTAAATTGTCATTTTTTCAATTCTAATGCTGTTCCATCGGATGGTGAAACGATATAAAAGCCGGAGACATCACTGTTTTCACTTCTTAAAGATCTAAAGGTAGTGACATAAATTTTTGTCTTTTCACATTGCAGATAAAAAAAGTGCCAGAAACATGTCTTCACTTTTCCAAGTCACCATCTTCTTGACATTGGTTGCACTCAGTTTGCAGCAACCGCCTGGTGTTCCACCACGCCAGCAAAACCAACCCCAGCATGGCCAGCAACAGCAACAGTATCAACAACAACAGCCCCCACAACATCAACAACAGCAGCAGCAACAACAACAACAACAAGGTGGACATGGACATGGTCATCATGGGAAGCCTCTAGAATTCTCCTCTGAAGTTCACAATGCTGAGTATGTTTGTTTAATACTGTGCCATAGTTACTGAAGGGTTAGATTGTGAATGACGCTCAGTAAACGTTCACTTTGGGATGAATGTGTTTATCTAAATGGGGTATGGGTATAGTGAAATTTATAGTACTTTTATCATTGTAGTTTCTTAGTTTTGTAGCAAATCTTTGCAAATTAAACTCAAGCTTGACTAATACAGTAATAGTCGATCATTGATTTTCTAAACTATTCTTTTGTGTTCAAGAAGTCACAGCAATCTGGGATTAAGACTAGTGTTGAAACTTCCTTGTTAAAGCCTTTAAATTTAAGGGATTTTTGTGAAATGCAACAACGTCATCCCTTTTTATCATGACAGGTTTTTCTGTTAGGTTTAAGTTTGCAGACTAGGAAGTAAAAGTAAAATGAATTTTAATCCTATTATGACAATCTGTCTATTTATCTGTATAAAGATATAATTGTTTATTTTTTTATTAAAATGCCCTTAAAATAATGCCCTAGGTCATAGTCCTTTCATCTACTGTGATATTTATGTCTTGAAGTTGCAATTTTTGTTCTTCAGTATAGATTTTGTCGTCATCAGTGTGAATTTAAATATGGGATGACCACATTATCTGGTACATGAAATTTTGTCTAGAATTATTCAGTGTTTGTGCCCGGGTTTGTCAGAGATGACCTACATAAAATGAGGTCAAGATTCAGATTGGCTAGGCAATATGTCAGCTTCCCAACTATTTTGCTATTTTCATCATTCACCTCATCTGTCACCTGTGGGCGTCTCCGTTTTCAAAGTTTGCCATGGCGCATGAGGTCCCAAAGGTGTTCCATTGGCTGCGATCTTCACATTTCTGACTTATCTCTTGCACTGATAAGTTGCTGACATCCCTGATGCTGCTATTGTATGTGTTTGATGGTCTTCTTCTTTTTCTCTTTGATTCTATTTTTCCATGCAGGATGGTTTTCATGAGATTGCTTTTATTTTCATCAATATGCAGATAAAAACAATTGTCAAATGCTGTTCCTGAAAAGGCAGTAGAATTTTTAGTTTTTTTGGGTTTTTTTTTTTCATGGCCTGACTCCATCATTGGGCCTGTTATTTCTAACCTTACAATACCCTCTCATTGTGTAATATTTCATTTTGGCAGCCACATCCTGGAGCATTTAGAGAAAGTTGTGGCCACCAAGCCCAAGGATCAGATGTCAGAGGAAGAGTTGGAATTTCACTATTTCAAACTTCACGACTACGACAACAACAACAAACTGGATGGTGTGGAGATTGGCAAGGCCCTCACTCATTTCCACGATGGTGAGTTTACAGGTCTTGCTGTCTCTCTCTCTCTCCTTCCTTTGTTCCTTCCTTCCTTCCTCCCTCCCTGTCTTGTCCTCTTTCATCACATTTCCTCTTGTTCATCGATCATTATGTTAACCATTTTTCTCTGTTTACATATTCTATGTAAATCTCTGTAATATCCTTCATAACTCTGTCATAAACATTATATTTCTGTGTCTTCCCCCAGCACTAATTTGGATGTCAAATACAATACTTTGATCCATCTCATCTCTTCATCCCAACATTTCTGTCAGCACATCTAGTTTTCAGAATTTTGTCACCTCCATCATTCCTACAGTCACATTCACTCACTGATATCACAAAATATCACATTTTACACTGCCACTTTTTCTTGTCATCTCCCACGATCTATTTCATGTCAGCCTCCTTACTCCTGCCACTACAGCATGCATGGCCGGAAAACTGTTTTGTTTTTTTTGGCACTTTCACCTTTTGGTTCAGTTTTAAAATTTGCTTCCCCGATTTTTTTTTTACTCTTCTGAGAACCTCATATTTTCTGATCTAAGACTGTCAAACCCTTAAGTTTTTACAGCACCAAAGATTTACCATTTAGCTTTATTTCGGTGAAACCAGGTTTATTTTATATCTTAAAATCTACAAATAAGAGAAACAAGCGCTAAAATTGTGACACAAGACTTAGTTTCAGCAGTAACAAATTTAATTACTGGATACTCAAAAATTTAAAAAACTCAGACCATTGTTTATTCCTATAGTTTGTCCAAGTTTTTTTTTTTCAGCATTCTGTTTTATTAGCTGGTTTATAAGAATTTTCTATTTTGAGTAGCTCTCAGTTATCAACAAGGTAACAGTTCAATCTCAAGAAACTTTGTGCATGTTAGAAGTTCACACAAGAAATAGCAACCAAGAAAGCTGTAGAGACACTTATTGTTGAGTATTGAAAAATAATATAGAGGACTCCAGAACAGACGTGCAATTCTGTGGTTTTCACTGTTTGCTTCACGTTATATATGGATGTATACCTAGGCCTTTACTGATGAGTCGCAAAGGTCAGATGGAGTTTAGAGCTTTTCAGAAATGTTCCTGTAGAGCCCTGTCATATATAATCATAGTATAAATCCATAGAGATATCCTCAGTCAATCATAAGTAATACAATATAAACCCATATACTGAAAGCACTACACCTATACTTGACAAATTAAAGGCAGCAATTCCTCCAATGGTATATGAATTACACAGTCATAGAGATGTTTGATGATACTTTAGTGAATACTTGGCAGTAAGAGAACAACGCACAAATGGTCAGTCAGCTGTTGGAACCTCGTCACAACTAAACTCTCAAAGCCTGTTGTTAGTGGAACAGAGTGTTTTACATAGAAAGCTGTAGCTGAACAGTAAACACATCTCAGTATTTTCTCTATGTAGCTTTGTGATTAGGCTGCGGTTCCCTAACTGTTTAGTGTTCACAAAATTCCAATAGCTGACTCACGAAATGTGAATGGGTCACAGATAGTAAATTATATATTTTTATATCAGTACAGTGGGAAGACATGAAATTCAGTTATAGATGAGACCAGGGATTTAGGAAGCAATGAAATATTTCATGCAAAAGTTCATTTTTGTCATAATTTTTGGTTGGTCACAATAGGGATTTTTCGTACTGTAGCACTTCAGAAACCTGAGGGTTTGACAGTTTTTCTTTTTCAATGGCCTGGTATCTCTCTCTTTCTCTGTCTAGCTGCCTTTTTTTTTTTTGTTCTTTTCATTTTGTTTTTTTCCTTGGGCACCTCGTGACCTGGTCTTTTGGGCTGTTTATTTTCTGACCTACCCAAGGTGAGTGGTTTAGAGTTTTGCCTCTTCTTAGTCTTTGAGATATTTTCACTGGAGACCCTACAGTAAGATAGTGGGCTGGACAGGCTACTGTACTCGCTAGCTTGTCCAGTGCTTGCATACACCAGGTAAGCTGTTTCACTTTCACCTTGACGGTGTGTTAGTTCTGTGTTTGTTTTTTGTTTGTTTTTCATTATCTGGCTTTCTTACTTCAACTTTCCAGTGGGAGACAAAGGTATCTCTGATTTAAATTAGTATCAGATTGACAAGGGAAGGTCACAAGGGAAAAATAACCATAGTGAACAAAAAAAAATTTGAAACTAGCAAAATCCATTCAACTGGATAGAGCTTAATTTCGCATTTCATGGATTGTTTTTTTTGTTGTTGTTTTTTTAAATTAAGAGTTGAGCTTGAGAGTTCAGAGATACTTGGGTTTCATACTGAACAGTTGATCATCTCCCTGGTTTTAATTTCCGTGCTTGTGATTTCTTTGGGTTGAGTGAATGAGAAAATCATGTGTAAAACATGCTAAGAGAGCGGGCTGCCATTGATTCACAGATTGTGGGAGAAGTAGGAAGTGCCGCCTATGGAGAGAATGTTTTTTTTTGTGTCGGGCTGTGTATGTGTAAGGGAGAGGGGGATACAGGGGTATGGTGTTTTAGATCTGTGTACAGTCAGACGGGTGTAGACTTGTGGCGCCCTATGGGAGAACGAATGCCTTGTTTGTTTTTTTTTCACTCACCCATTACTGCTGAGCATTTTTGCTTCCCTCGGAAGGGAAGTAATGAAGCCTTTGAAATATTGTGGAAAATTCCTTGTTATCTCCCTTGTATCAGAGGCTCGCAATGACTCTGCCTTTCCGTTAACGGCTGCAGAAAGAACAATGACACAGATCCGTTAATTCAGATCGTATATCGATGTGTATAACAACGTGGGTATTTTGACCATTTGGCCAGACTAGGTTTTACATTTACAGTGAAGTATGAGGGAAAGTGGGTTTAAGTTTGGGTGAAGTGTAGCTGGTTCACAAAATGACCACAGTAAACTTTTCAGGACATTATGGCCACAGTTGACCTAATTTCATGTACATTATTATGGTCCAATGGCCAACAGTGGACTTGGCCAGTGGACCCGCACTGTCTTTTAATGTGTCTGCACTGTCTGTATATTTTGACAATAATTTAATGGTTGAATTAGAAGCTGCAGTATGTAGTGCAGTAAAATCAAGTGCGCCACAGAACCAAAGTAGTCGAGTGCTAATCTCTTGGCTTCGTTGATTGTCAAAACCATGATCTGTTTGAAAAGTTTTTTGAAGGTGAAAGTTTAAGTGAAGTGTACCATAATATACGAAACTCAAGCAATGATGACTCCCTCACGAACAGCATTTAATTCCGGTGTGTGTTCTACGTCATCGAATTGTGTGCGTTGTACGGATATGCACTGTCCATATCCATACAACATGTTGTGCGGATATACACTTCCATATAAAATAGAAAAGGCGTAAATTCGGCTCTTGCAGTTCTAATCTTTGAAACGAATTTCATGTGACGGCGTACGGAAGTCGGCCATCCCTTACAAAAACTGTAAATCTGGGCTTTGGGAAAACCGCTTGTAAATAATGTAGTACATTTTTGTATGTGTATTTTGTAAACTTCTTTGATCCCATTTAGGAAATTTGCCTTAGTGTCATTGCAGCCCAGTCACAACTGGAGCAGACACGTCGTCGCCACAGTGCAGCGCAGGTCGGCAGGTTTAATGTAAACTATATACATGTAATTAAACTTTTACATTGTTTTAAGAGAAAGAAGGTCGTTTTCCAGATGTTTCTGTCGTTGCCAAATCTCACTGCGAAAGGAAAATATCAGTCTGGCAGTGTGAAATGTCAAGGTTATAAAAGAGTTATGAAGGGTGAATTAGGACACCGGGCGCAACAAGGTCTTAAAGTTCCCCTATTTATGTTGATAATAGATCTAGGCATTGAGTTTAGAGATCATGGGTTAAGGAAACGAGGGACACCGGTTTTTAACTCAGTGCAGCTGTCTGGTTTTTGCTCAAGGGCTGCGTCATTTCATTACAAAAACATAACGAAGGTGAAAAAAAAAATGGAACAAATCTCCATCTTTCTGCCCTAGTTCGAAGAATTTTTAAAAAAATGTAAAAAATCAGTTCTATTTGCAGGGCTTGTTGGAAGCCTACGGCCTTGCTGAAGATGGCCCGTGGCACACACGACATCGGCGTCTGCACATTTTGTGTAGTCTTAAATTCAATCATGTGATTGGGTCAGGGCAGGTCTGGCAGGGGGCATTATCCGGGACCATTGGAAACCGGAGTGCGCTCCCCTTTGCCAGGGCCACTGCCCATTTTCTCTCTCTGTCTCGGCCCATCTCGCGACATAATCCAGTTAACCTGAATGCCAGAACTTCAAGGTTCGGGGGGGGGGTGGGGGGGCGTTGATGATTTTTGCAAGGTTGACCTGGGGGGAGGGGAGAGGGAAAAAATGGAATTGTTAAAACAAAAGAAAAAAAGGGGCGGGGGGGGGGGGAATGAAAGGAGGCGGGAAAGGCATTGAGAATTATTTTTTATTTTTCAAAAATTGAAACTGAAATGCAACTTTTTTGAGTCAATGCCGAATTGTGAAATGAAAAGGATTTGTTTTTCCTTTTGCGACGGCAGGGACGGAAGGGGGGGGGGGGGAGGCAAGAGGAAATAACTATATTTAAAAAAAGGGGATCGGGAGGATGATGTAAAAACAGTGACTGTGTAACATTAGACTTATTTTGTCATGAAGAGAGACGAGATCAAAAGGCAAAAAGGACATTCACTGCGGTTTCCATTATGGGTTTTGTTTTGTTATGTTTGAAAGTTGCGGTGTTCGCCATGATGCATTCACTGCGTTTGCACACCATCGATATCGATACTGTCGTAATTGATAGAGAGTGTGTGTGTGTGAAGGGAGATGATCTGGTGCGTACGCCATTAGTATCCATGCTGTAGTAATCGAATAGAGAGCGTGAAGGGAGGTGATCAGCTGCGTACTGCATCAGGATCGATACTGTTTTGAGAGTGTGTGGAAGAATGGTACTGATGGTACTTTGGTGCGTAAACTTGTTTCTGTTAGTGCATAATGGTGCAGGGTGCGGTGCTGGCATGGATCTGTTTCCTCAGGTTTGCTTTCAGTTGAGCTCTCTAGTGTTTGTCTTTCCTGGTGATCTTTTCCTCGGGTGATTTTTTTGGTTGTTTATGTTTGTTTTTTACTGTGTGGTTTCCTGATGTGCCTGTGGAATATGGCTGGCGGACCTATCTGCTTGTGGTGTTGGATCTCTCTCTGTCTGTCTGTCTCTCTCACTTCCTCTCTTTCTCTCTCTCTCTCCCTTTCTTTCTCTCTGTCTGTCTGTCTCTCTCCCCCTCGTCCTCTCTCTCTCTCTCCCTTTCTTTCTCTAATTCTTTCTCTCTCTCTCTCTCGTTCTATCTGTCTCTCGCTGTCTTTCTGTCTCCTCTCTTTCTCTCTCTTCTCTTTCTCTTTCTCTTATTGTCCTCTCTCTCTCTCTTTCTTTCTCTCTGTTCTCTTTCTCTCTCTCTCTCTCTCTTTTTTTCCTCTCTTTATCTCTCTGTCTTTCTCTCTTTCACACTAGTTCTCTCTCTCTCTCTCTCATCTGTGAATGGCTTTGGTATCTTGTATTTTCCTGGTTTGGGCAGCTCACACACTCACTCACTCACATACATCCATCTGTTTATCCATATTCATTCATCGCTCATTCATTCAGCCATCTTTCTATTCCCTAACCTTCATCTTTCAGGTCGGTCATTTGTTGGATCCACATATCCACATGTTATCTCCTTCATTCATAAATCAAACTTCCATCTGCCATACATTTCCTCAGGCTGCATGTCCATCCATCTATCCATCCTCAATCCATCCATCCGTCCATCCGCTCTTTCACTTACTCACCAATTCAATCCATTCATGCACTCACCCATTTATCTTTGCTTAAGACTTAACACAATAACAGAACTTAGATCTCTCCAGTGTCATTTTGAAGAAAACTAAATCTCACTGCGATGATCGAATCCTGTTTTTAAAAATTCATCATTGCCGTCACTTAGGTCAAGATCTTTCAGTGCACACATGTATCCACAGTTGCACATAAATCGAATAAAAATGATTAGATTATATATACGATACTTTCAGCAAAGTTGTGCGATCGAAATCTGTATTCGTTGCGAGCAATATCGTCTTGAGGACCCGTGCCGATTTTTTGGTCAGGTCGGATAATGAAGGTCGTAAGTAAAAGATATGATTAAGATGAACGTTTGACATTTCTTAAACCTTGAATGTTAGGTATATGACAATGTGTTGAGCACGGCCACCGCTGAGAATTGTGTCAAACATTGAAGGTTTTATACTAGTTATAAACAGGCGCTCTGCAATATGTCGTAAAATTGATTAATATAGTTCATACAGGAATGTCACCATGCTAAAACATTGATACCACAAGCAGTAGGCTGTACACCTGCCACTTCTTGGAATTTGACACACCTGTGGATAATTTTTTTTTTGATTATTATAAATTAATCGTGCGATTATATTTTTGAATCTGTATCTGCGGCAATGGGCAACTAACGTTAACCTTTCTAAACAGTTATTTTCCAGTGTTAACTCTCACTTTGCCAGATTATCTAGCCACACGAGCATGATGGGAAACTTAACAATTATTTGCAGTTTAATATCAAATAAACAGGGAGTTCGCTCGGAAACTTCGAAAACTAAAAACTGAACCCCGAAAAACGTGTAAAAAAAAACGAAAACACATTGAATTTACACATTGAATATGAAAGTTAGATATGAACTCTGTGTAGAGCAGGGCAAGATCACTTACGTAGGTGGAGCTGTGATGTCGATAAGAAGTACTAAACTGCCTAAGGTTATTTCTCTGGTGAATTTGGCGGAATTGACAAGAGTCTTTCAAAATTTAAATATATCTGGTTCAGAAAAGCGAACAAAGGAGGCTTTTTGGGTTTGCCGCGGTGCAAATCCTTGGACAATCCTTGACCAGAGAGTTACCACCCCTGTTTATTTTGCAGAGGTAAATAAGACTGACGCGGATTACCTGGACGAGAATGGCAAAGACACACGGGTCCGCTCAGATGCGCAGCTCTCCGTTGTCATCGACGGCGTTTTCAGTCAGTTTGACCAGGACAAGGACGGCTACATAGAGTACACTGAGTTTAAGAAGAATAAGGATTTTGCAGAATAGACAGATGAGACGGTGGTGTCCAGATAGCTGGACACTGGCATGCTTTGCACTGTTACACTGTATTGACCATGTACTCGGGTTCAGTAAGATGTAATCGCTTTTACAAAAAAATGTATGATTATTATTACTTCTAAGCGTCTGTACACAAAGAGGATGATATTACTTTTAATGCCTTACGGATATTTGATTTCATGATCCTTTTTTTTTTTTTTTCATAGGGGAAAAAAGGAGGGGGGGGGGGCGCCAAAGGGGAGAGCTTTGTTTCAATCTTGCCATCAATTTTTCAGCACTAACATTGTCTGATTTCACATGTGTTACACGTGGAAATTAGGGACAACTAAAAAACCACAATGTTTACACGTCATTGGGGAATTCTCGGGAATTTGTCATGATCATCCGGAAAAAACCCTAGTTTGGTAAAATACTCGGGGTGGGTATGGGAGTCAAAGTTAAGGTTTTTAGCCTCTTCAGTCGCATGGCTCATGCACATCTACTTCCCTCTGAACTTTCATTCTTTCTTTTTCAAAGCATCACGAATTGTTACTGTAATTGTGTATGCCCGCTGCTTTGTTGGACACAGCATGCATGAATGCCTGTGGGCTGTCCTTCTATGCACAGACTGAATACGACAAACGACCTACAAGCTGTTTCAGCAAGTGTGACTGGACGGTGCATGCACAAATTTTGCACGAAGCGAATAATATGCTGAAGAGTTTTTAGAAATACTGAAAATTTTGCGCTTTGCCACGCGAGAAGTGAGAGAAGAGGGGAAGTCCAGTGACCCACTTTCTTGACCTTTCAGTGATCCACTTTCATGACACTTCATTCATAAGACATCCAGAGAGAGCGGACTCGAGGCCCGTTCATCAAATTTCAAACGCGATGGACAGATTTGGATATCGTACATTATTACCGGATTAGTCATGATAATTGAATATGTAGATGTCTTTCGACACTGAAGGTTACACGGTGGTTGTTGTTGTCTTTTCCCTCGCCCTGCCGCGTTACAAAACAAGACCGCATACACTAATCTAGGTCAACTTCAAGTTTTAACATCATTATACATGTAGAATGAAATATGTTTTTCTTTCTGTTTGGGTTATAATAATGTTGTGCGACTTACGAGTTTCTTTGATCGTCACACAAATGGAAACTGAACAAAAGTCAGAGCTTTGCGCAACACGAAAGTGTTGTTTCTTTTGTCCCCTGTGAAATTTTGTCATAGATCGTAGACCGTCTTTCTTCACACCACTGCATGGCCAGAGGGATTGTCGATAAATAAATAAATAAAAAATGAATGATCGCTTTATTTTGATAATTATATGATGGTTTTTCACTGTGCTGGGATTCCAGCCCAGCTTAGTTACTTCTTTTCCATTGCATAAACGATATTAGGCGATGTCAAACGCGTAATGTGAATTAGCTCGCATCGAATGCAGTAAGCGAACAAACCCTGTAAACGATATTACAATTTCAGACGAATCTGTTTGTGCAGTGAAAACAAAATTGTCAAAGATATTACAGCTGCAATCGCCAACTTGCAAACCCGAAAGCGAAAGGAAACCGCAGTCAGTTTATCCGTTCTCTTTCAGAGAGGGCAGTATGAGAACTGTTGGATTCTAAAAACAAACAAACAAAAAAAGCTGTAGAAGTGATTCCGTAAAGTTGTGCGGAACTAGTCTGTCGGTGACGTTGCTTTTTTATAAAGTAACACCGTTGTTGACTTTCCCAAATCCAGCACCTACCACACGTTCAAAGCACCTATGTTGTATTGTTTAAGTTTTCACTCGATTTACTGGTTGTTGTTTTTTCTCTCGCAACGTTATGTTGCTGTGGACAGTGAGAAAACAAACGCCTGTGTATGCACAGAACAACGTGAACAAAAAATACCACATGATATTGCATGAAGGTCTCCACAGGAACTTTGGTTACGGCCAAGATTCATTCGGGATATACGTTGTGAACTAAGAGAGGATTTGGAGGGGGGGGGGGTGGTATTCACGTTGTGACCAAAAAAACAACCAAAAACGGAGTGATGGTCGGTTTGATTGTTAATATAGATCTAACTAGCCGACCCCAACAAGACAAATCTTGCAAATTATGTGCACCAAGCCCAAGTTCTGTGTATTTAGAACACATTAATAACGGTAGTTGGGATCAATGCAAAGACTAATATAACGTATTGTTACACGACAATTCCCTGTATAACACACAGATGTTCATGTAACAATCAGAGTTTTCCTCTATTGTTTGAAGACACTGGGTACATTGGCTATGGTGGTTTCTTCCATTCGTTTGAAAGCACCCGCAAAATTACTTAATTTTAGCAAATAGATGTAGATGTAACGAAAAGTCGGTGCTCTTAGGTGCAAAGTTCGTCTAGATCGGTGGAAACAGACCAAAAATTTGGAATAACCCTGAGGACTTCAGAGTCATAAATGAATGCAGTATCGCTCCCCACCCTTTGCCTCTGTATCTTTGCAAAACAAATCCATATAGCGGTTTTGGCCAACGGATGTTCTAAATAGACCATGCTTTGTGTGCGTGCAAAGTTTCGGTTTGGGTATCTCGATAAAGAAGGAAATCAGAAGTTGGAATGAACTTCCAGAGCACTGCAGTTATAAATGAGGCCTCCACCATTCTCCTTGTCCCTCGATCTTTCCAGAACAAATCCAGAAAGATGACCAATACAAAGCTGGACAAAATGGCGAGGAAGCGGTCCCGGTTGTGCCCGAGGATAAGTTGATGGAAGCCATTGATAGAGTTCTGGACGAGAATGACAGCAACAAGGATGGTTTTGTGGAATATTTCGAGCTGAAAGCTGCTAAAGCCAAAAATGTTTAGCCATATCGAAGCTTTACTTTGTGACAGTGTAGTCGGGGAGATAGAGATAACCAGAGATTTCACGTTTAACTTTAAACTGTCGGCAGATTTACCGTTCTTGTAAATACAAAATTCTCTCAGAATCAGCACGGGAGAAAACAACGATGAATTTAGTGGGTGTTATATTATTTTGCAAGCTCACCGTGCTTTTTGCCTTTCCCGACTTACCATGCTTAACCCTTGTTAAAGAGGGAACTTCTTAGACGTGGATAGGTCTAAAAAAAGCAACGGTGACAAACTTTTCTTCAAGAAATATTCTAAAATGGTGAGCCTCGCGTTGTTGGTCTGAGTTATAGACAAAACAGAAGGTGTCCAAAATTTATTAAGACAGATTACGAGACAGTTGCTTTTTTAAAAACATATTTGGCTACTCTCAAACATTTTCATTACTACAGGTGGAAATGAATGTTATTGATGCCATTTGCCCCAGTACACACACACATATACACAAGTTCATTATGGAAATATATTTTGCGATATCCCTTGTATTCAAACAACTAGCTCAAGAGAAACTGAAAGGTAGATTGAATAGGTCACATTTTTATCATCTAAACAAAAAGAAGTGAAAAGTGATGAATTGCAGTATGATTTCGGGGATAAATTGACAGCATTTCATCGTTTTCACAGATGAGAAACAGGACGACTCACGATTTATCGATAAGGACGGCAAAGATGTGCGCGTGGTCAGCGACGAAAAGTTGACAGAGATCGTGGATGATGTGCTGAAAAGGTTCGACATAAACAAAGACGGACTGGTGGAATATTTTGAGTTTAAAGCTGCCAAGAGAGCGGAACAGCCAAAAGCATAAAGAATTTTTGGTTGTTGTTTTGCCATGGAATTTTTACAGTTTGTGACCTAATTATAATCAGAAAGGGGGGATAACAAAAGAATTCACATGCACAGACAACTTCATCCAAATCTTTTTGCTATTGTTTTGTAATTATACCTCCACCAAGTTTCAGTTAAACCCACAATATTAATAGATAACACACCGGAAGCAGGAGCGGTTGGAGTAGTATGGAATACTCGATAGAAATTTTTTTTGCTCAAATTTAGTAGAGCTAGGGGAACGAAATCACGCGCGTTTTGTTTTCAGACGTAAAATGTACAGAAAATCTGTCTTGTTTACGTAATATAGATTCTTTTGGCTGATTATCGCTACAGAATATTTTGGGACATTTTGCTTTTTTATGAAAGTCGGTCTGAGCGCCGAATGAGTCGTAATGATGTACGAGTGGAACACAACATTTTGTGACATAGAAAGCATAAAATTTATGATTTTCCAGTAAATAGTGGCACATGTTTGACAGTGTTTTGAGCAACACACTGTCTGGTTTCTCAGAAATCTACATCTCAGGGAATGATTTGTTCAGCCAGTGTGGAACTGCGAATCAGGTCAAAGAGATCTGTGTTGTTCTCTTACTGATCAAACAGGACTAAAAAAAGAAAAAATGGTAAAATCCGCTTGCCATAGTTTTGTGTGAAGTGAAATCTTTCGTTATTCTCTCTTCCTGGCTGACAATGTCAGGACATGCCAGATAGAACTGAAGAATGGACACCACGGTGTTGCCGTAATTTTCCTTTTTGCCGTGGTAGATAATATAAAAAAACATATAATTATTTTCGATCACCCCCGAAAAATAAAGGAAATTGGACTGTGCGCATTGGTATCATCATTCTGTCAGTTTCATTTTGCGAATTACTGGGGATCCCATAGTATTTATAATAATATTCGTCTTGAGAAATAGTTTGTATCTAGTGTACATTATGAAAACTTATACTTCATCGTAAAGGGATATGGTTTGTTATGGCTTTCTTGGTCGATTCCATTGCTTACATATATTTTGTATGCAGAGTACCGGAATGGAAACAGATACCATCAATTGATAGTCGTTATGTTTTCAAAATATCCACAATTTGTGTAATAATTACATGCGTATGTTCATTACGCACGCTCACCACGGCAAATGTACAAATTAAAATATTAACCCAACCCAACGCAAAGATAAAACCGCAACACTGCGATACCGGTGTTGCTTATCTATAAGCAGTTTACAGTTTTAGTGGGGGGGGGGGGGTCCTTTCCTGAAGAGAATGTTCTAGATCGTAATTTCAGTTCTGTCAGATCTGTCCTGATTGTATTTGTAGCGGTCACAACAATGATGTGCCATGTGTTGATAGTATTACACCATGTATGTTATTTCCCACCTGTGCCTGCGGAGATTTTCATATAATAATTATGTTTTCACGGGTTAGGGGTTGATATGAGGAGGTACAGTAAGCTCTGAGTAACCTCGGAGAGAGGGGGAGAGAGAGCAGTGCGTAAATGATCTTAATCCATAGTTTTTGTTCGCCAACTGTATTAGTATAAACTTCCTGTTGAAATACGTGTGATAGAGGTGATTCTGCGGGTGGAAATCACGTATAGGTAGTAGAACGAGTGTCTTGAGACAGAATAGATACTGTGTGGGGATGGGGGAAAGTGGGGCGAACAGGAGAATATCTCTAGGGTGTACTGTATCATGTAAGATTTATTTAGTTTATTTCGGTGATGGGGGTGCCCTGGCAAATACAGCTATTAGTTATTTGTTACCAGCATTTGGATATCAACCAGAGAAAGCGCAGTATTCCCTGAGGCTATGATCACACAAGAGCTTTCAATGTCCTTTTGAGGACGTCGTTTGGACCAAAAATACTGCCTTAGGCTGTGATCACATTACTTTATATTGTTTTCATGCAGTGGGCGGGGCATGGATGATTTACATCGGGAAAGCAGTACTGAACGCTTCAATTCTAAGTGCCATGTAAGCAGCACACTGCATTTTTTCTTTTAATATATTTTTTTTTTAACTGCCCTTAATCAAAGACTGCAATCGTTCTTATTTAGAAAAAAGGGTCTTTCCTGTATTTAAAAGCGCATATTGCATGATATCAAAATATTTTATACGTGTACACATTACAAACTTGTGGGAATTTCATAGATTTCTCAAGGATTAAAAACAGATTTGGCAGTATTTGCTATTAATCAAAACTTATCCTATGATTATATGACAAAACCGGAATCAAAACTCAATTTCAGAATCTTTCTTTTGAGAAAATTACTTAACTTGTGTAAAATGACACCAGTGATGAGAGGAATGGAATAGTGGAAAAATCAAAAGTCTGGCTGATTGCGCAATGGTTCTCACCTCCAAGCAAAGTTTATAAATTAGCCTGTTTCCTGTAAGGATCCATTAGCTGAAGCGTTTGTTGATTGGTCACATGGTCTGGTACTAAAACCCCCAGCTTTAAACCATCTACGCACAATCCGTAATAGCTTTAGGGGCCATCCATAAACTACCGACGCTGGGAAGGGGGGGGGTGGGGGGTGGGTGCCCCCAACGCATGAAAAGCGTACATGGCAAAAAAAAAAAAAAAGGGAGCTTTTCAATTACGGCAAAAATGAAATTAGAAGGCTTGGTTCTCTCCATGTTTTTTCCCAACAGAACAGAATGATTGTGGAATTATATTTTTTAAGAATCTAATAGAGGGTAGGTTTCTTTCTAGTGAAACAATCAAATACTCTGAGCAAAATGCCATTGAAATCTTCATCATGGATATTCAACTTTTTAATTGCCATCCGCTCATACCGGATGATGAGGGAGGTAGGGTTGAAGCCAAGTGTATGAAAGGCATACAGGGGGGGTTGAGAAATCGCCCAAATCAAGAGTCCCACATTATGGCTGGCCCCCTTTTCTCACGCTCCCCCCCCCCCCCCTCTCTCTTTTTCCCGGGTGGATCTCATCAAGAGATCAGAAACCAAGAATACTTTCCTCCTCCTCCCCCCCCCCCCCCCAACAGATTAATAAAATACCCAGACTGGACGATCCCATTGTGTGACGTCACAAAACAGCGAAAGGTCATGAACCATCCGCCATTTTAGGTTTACGGTAGCGACTGACGCTTCTGCATAGCTACAATTTTGAATGATACCATTTTGACGCGCCTACTGAACGCGGAAGTTTGGTTCCGCACCAAGAAATTAATACATGTACAACCAATCTTGACAAATAAAAAGAAATTTCTGCTGCAGATAGAACTAGAATTGGAATTTCCCGAGCGGCGGCCATGTTGGTTATACAGTCACCGCTCGGGAAATTCCGTAATAAACGACACAGCCCGAATTTTGTGTTTCCAGTCGGTTAATTTATTAGTCTGTGCCCCCCCCCCCCTTGCTTTCTGCTTGAGCTTCCACCGTTGTTAGACGAGTTGTTGACATTGTATTCCTTCCCCGCCCCCTTCCTCCATATGCACCCTGCTCCGCTTCCCCCACGTTACTGTATAATATGTTTGCTGTCGATCCCACTTGCCTAAGGGAGATATCATAACTAAGCCCGGTCGGACGCAGTCAGATGCCACCAGCAAAATGAGGACAAAGCAGTAGTGGCAGAGGCTGACTGTGTCTGTCCAAACTTAGTGTGATAGAGTCGTCCCTGATTTACTAAGAAAATATAGGAAATTATGGTGTGCAGTTCTTGTCTGCCAGCAGCTGACTGTCTGACCGGGCTTAATATATCTCCCTCAGTCAGACTTGTCAACTGCCCCATGTTCTGTATGAAGGGTGTTGTGATGGAAGGAATAATGCTGTTATGTGACTAGGCCGTGGTGCTGTAAATTTGTTTTGATCCGCAAATCGTTCTCATCCGGTCAAGGTTTCCAAAGTGCCAAGAGCCGATCACTCTTTTGTTCTTCCTGTTGTATTTGGGGTCGGGGGGAGTTGTGTCCTCTTGCCTTCCTGACTGGTATTTCGTTTTCCAATTTAGTCATGTCTGTTTATCTTAGCAATTTGTTTGCTTTCCTTTTTTGTTTCTTTCCACCTTATCTATCTATCTATCTATCTATCTATCTATCTATCTATCTATCTATCTATCTATCTATCTATCTATCTATCTATCTATCTGTCTATCTGTCTGTCTGTCTGTCTGTCTGCCTGCCTGCCTGCCTGCCTGCCTGCCTGCCTGTTTAGTGTTTGTCTGGTCTATCTGTCTGTCTGACTGTCAATATGGCTATCATTATTGAAACAAATTTCTCCGAACTTTCATCTGCCCCTCCACCCCTCTCCCTGGTCATTGTTGGATAGATTGACACACAGACAGACATGTATGGATAGAGTTACTCACCAATAACAAAGACATACTTCTTTAGATGAGGCCACGCGAGTTGCTGGTGATGCAGCCATGGTACCATCTTAAGCAACATCAGCGGCAACATTGCCGCCGCGTCCTCTGCAAACAGTCACCCAAACCGTCCACCCACCACGACACGCCACTGCAGGCATTGCAGCAGCCAAGGATACCATATTCTATACAATCACATTCGACAACACCTTCATTTTTTCCCCACTACATGTACCGCCTTGAACACCATCTCCGTCATCATTTTCTTTATTAATATCTCCACTGCCACAGCCAACACTATCACAACCACACAGACCTGCCAACTGCCCCATATTTTACAGGATGTCCTGTATTTATGGTGTCGTAAAGGAAATGTATATAATTATATATCTGACCCCAGGTAGATACTTCTTTCAGATTCCTTGTACCAAGCCCTCTCTAGGTCACATTACGAACAGCACTCGTATTCCATGCAAAGACTAATAGAAATTATTATTCTGCCACAACTCCTTGTAGAATACACAGATGTGATAAAGTTTATTTTCGACCAACAATGTGTAAAGGGAGACGAAGAACGACATTTCCGGTCGATTTTACTCAAGAAAATGCGAAAAAATCGCAAATAAGCAATATTAGCGACAGAATTAAAATTGTCAGAAATTGCGGCAGTGCACTGTTTCATCATTTTTGATTTCCTAGACACCAGCTCCATTATATTATAGTATAATTATTTAACAAAAAGAAATTAGTGCCAGTTTTGAGGTTAAAATCCACTCCAATGAAGCGCAAGACGGTGATGACAGCTGCACATAGACATAATATGAGATATAATATGATCTGCAAAGTGTATTACGCTGTTTTGTAGTTGTTTGAGTTATCCTTTCTATGGAAATGATAGTTCGCTGATACTTCCAGTTGGCCTTTAGAGAGCATTGGTACGTTGTGGCCTTAGATTTAGTTCTTATTTGTTCCAACTCCACTTTTGGCACAACTTAACTCAAGCCTTTTCTCTATCGGGCTTGTAATTACATTACAGTTCCCAGGCAGACGTGATAAGGGGTTAGAATAAATCGGAAGTATGAAACAGCTTGATCAGTGCCGCAATAAGTGGCAGACTGTGCATTTATACATGTACCTTTTCTGCATACTAACAGATCTCCAGTGTTTCAGAAAATGGACTTAGAACAAACGAGAATTAAGGTCGCGATGAAATGTGTCCCTTGAAATGTGCCCCCCCCCCCACCCATTGAAGATATCCTGTAGTTGGCAGGTCTGACGTCATCACAACACTGCCATGTTACGGAAAATCGCCGTATTCGCCAATCAAGCTCAAACTCACTTCTAACCGTGATTTTATAGACTGAAATGTATATATTGTCTTTAGATGAAAGTGGGGAAAGGGCAAGGCATTGAAGAATGATAAGATGACTGTTGAGCGTGGCATTTATCAGTCAAGTTACATTTTATTGTATATTAATGATAAATGTATAGACTGTCGTAGGCAGCAAGGAGTTGGAAAGCGAATGACCGTGTGCGTTTTTTTTTTTCCTTTTTGAATCTTGTTTACGTGGTTTTTGTGCATAATTATTTTGAATTGGGCGTCATGCCTACACTAAACTTAAACTTGAAACTTTATCTGGGTTATACTGCTGTCCCATTACTGATAGTTCCCTTTTGGTCCAGTAAAGATACACTTTATCCTCAAACTAATTGCAACATGAATGATGTTTATTGCACGTTAATCTACATGATTTTCTGAGTAAAATGGTTATTTCTGATAGGAAATGGAACAAAGACACAGCTGAGCGTCACGCGAATTTTGTCTTTATTTTTAGGTTTTCCTGTAAACGTTTGGCTTGATGTTAGGGGGGCGTAGTATTTCACATAGAAAGTTACAGTTGAACAGTGAACACAGCTCAGTATTTTCTCTATTTGGCTTTGTCATTAGTCTGCGCTCCCCTACAACATCGTAAACTTTGATGTTTGGCATATGCGGTAGTTTTCCATAAGACGGCAGCACAGCTACCACTTCAACATCATCATACCATCCCCACCCCCCTACCAAAACTACACCCACCTTTCTGATTCACCCCCTGATACCTGCTGCAATATTCCCAGACGAGGACAAGAACTCCACGGAAGGCGCGGCTTACCCAGAGCCAGTCAAAGAAGAGGATTTAGCCCAAGCTATTGACGATACACTCAAAGCTTTTGACTCCAACGATAATGGATATATCGAGTATTTAGAGTTCAGGAGTAACAGAAAGTACGACCAAGGAGCGAAATCTGGACAATGAACAGAAAAGTGAATAGTATCGATTCCACAATTATATTATTATGAACATCGAGGGATAAAGAGTCGATGCTCGGACAGTGCTGCCCATGATGAAAACGGTGGTCTAACTCCACTTCAATTTGTTGTTGTTGTTGTTGGGAAAACAGAGTTTGAAAATTCGAAAAATGCTGTGGTTTAGAAAATAGGGTAAGAGAAAAGACACGAAAGACTTAGTTTGTATTCGTTTTCAGGGAGTTTGAAAATTTGAAACATTCTGTGGTTTAGAAAGTAGGATAAGAGAAAAGACGCGAATGAATTAGTTTGCTTCGTTTTCAGAAAATTTCACTTTTGTTCCACGGAAAGATTCGCAGATCTTGCGTGCCCTCCGAGAATTACTCGGAGAAATTCTTTCCAACAAATCTGGAGTTAGGCCACTCTTTTCTTCACGGGCATAGATCAGATTCCTGGGAAACAAAAAGCCAATGCTGAATTTTTGTTTGTCATGTAAGATATTTTATTTTTTTACACATTGTTTGCTGGAATCTTGTGAGGATCAGTGTGATCGATTGGTTTGGTCAGAGAGTATAGATATATAGAGAGGGTTCACTATTGGTCGATTTGCACTGCGAAACACGGGAGGCTCTGCGAAACCACTGTTAGCATGGAGCGGATAGTAGGTCGTTGCGGTAAACAATACCCCGTTTGTGCATTTCCACGGGGCGTAAGGGCTTACAAACGGTTGTAAATAGTTTCAGTCAGCCCAAAAATATGAACAAACCACAGTAAACAGATATGCACACTATCTTTGGTGAAGGAGGTCTCTTTCAATTCTTCAGTTTCTTGTTTACCGCAGTGACCTAGTTTCGCGATTTGGCGGAAGTGAACCCTCTTTATACATCATTCTATACTCTCTGGTTTGGTTCACTGACGTCACCCAAAATTGTGATGTCGACCGCACGGCACCTCCACCTCAACCCCCTTACCGGCAAGTGCACGGCGGTTGAGCATGCGCGCTGGGAAACATTAGCTGTAATCCAAAACGAAGAATTTAAAGTCTTGGGAGAAGGAAACATAAGTTATCAGTGTGTGGCTTTGGAAGTTGCGACGTAAGACGAAATCAAAATCAAAATTTGGTAGGGGCATAAGTTCTGTGACGTAACGTGAAAGAGACTAGGTACGCAGAGTCTAAGGAATACACTGATATTATGTTAATCATGAAGATTCTGTTTATGGTTGAAATAATAGAATAAAGTTCATTGACGAGAAAACCAATTACCGTTGGTCGAGCGGAGACAACACAAGTGTTGACCGGGATCCAATCGTTAGCTGTGTCAGAGGGTCATGTGACACATCCCGTCCAATCGCTGATTTACGTTTCAGGTATAGTGACTTCACTTGCATGTAATTCGTCGTTTGTTTGCTCGTTTTTTAAAATTTTCATAGACGTTGATTTCTTTACAGTTTACCACCTAGTTTCTTTCTTTTTCTTCATCTGTTGTTTTTTTTATTCCTATAAAATTTTGCATGCTGGGGTAATACTTCCTTTTGTTCTGGTATTTTGCCAGATATTTGGAAAAAGGTTATTTGGCTGTTTTTTTTGTTTTTCTTAATTGGACACAATCTGTCTTTGATGTTGAGATGACATGGATTATGAATTAATCTTATGTTAATCCTGTTTCTACTTTTAGTTCAGCGCCTTAGAGCACATCGGTTTTTGTGGATTTGAGCGCTAAATAAGCTAATTATTACTACTACTATTCCTAGTATAGTGTCTTCCCTTGTTTCCCAACTCTTTTTAATTTTTGTGTCTTTAAGTTACGTCCTTGTCTTTTTCGTCCATCCTCCGTTCTCTCTTTCTCCACCCCCTCCTCCCCCGGCCTACCCACTCCCGCTCCTTTCTCTCATGTCCCGCAAATGTTAGGCTATCTCGCTGACATTTAATAAAATTAAATTAACTGTGTCCTGCACTTAGGGCATTGTGTAAAACAAAGGTTGGCTATGGTTAACCCTTTCAGTACTGAAACAACATTTGTGTTAACTCTTCACTACTGCATCAATGACAGGTTTTGTTCCTCCATTACTGGTTTTTAAATATAGGCCAATCGCCTGATTAAGATTCAAATTTACCATCGAAAATAACTGAAATACGTGAATGGATAATGTAAACTGGACTTGGGGAAAATCTAGCTTTCACGGCGTCAGTATTGAAAGGTTTAATTAAGATATCATCAAATAGATATCTTATCTGGGGCCAGGGCCGTCAGCTAAGGCTTTTGGGGCACTAATACAGGGCTGTTTTGTTGTTTGGGGTTTAGTGTGAGTTGTAGACTATTGAGTTAGGAGCCCAGGCACGGGGAGATTGAAGCAAATTTGTCTCACTAGTCCAGACTGTCTTGAGCCCGCTGGCAGAGAAAGAGACCTCGCACATTGAGACAAGACAGACGCGAAACAAACATGACACGGTGCACCAAAGCCTTAAAACATGGATTCAGCAGCTTACGCGGCAGCGAAAAAAAAAAAAGTGTTTATTGTAAACGTCGTGAGGGTGTGCCCTTTTTAATAGTTTGTCGTTTCAGTTCAAATCAGTGACTCTGTATCAAGGTCATTTTCTTTTGGTATTGTTGTTTCCAGCTGATGCACAATGGATATGGATTTGGTTGATGCATATTTGGTTGGGGGGGGGGGGGGATAAACTTTATTCATATTTCATGAGAGGGTAGATATGGAAACATATCGAAAAACAACAGCACACAAAGTGATGACGTCACTCTAAAGCAATACAATACAATGTCAGGGGGAAATAATCGAAACTTTGGCGGGAATGGGGTCCGTTCTGGTACTAGCCTTCCCCCAAAAGTTAAGGATATTTGTCTTTGAAGGAAATAGACGCCGTATGAATGGCAAGTAATGAAATCAACGGTTGGGCGGTCGGCCCCACCACCTAGCTACACAGCCAATTGCGCTATTTCCCAGAGCCAACTGAAGAGAACGGCACTGAGAAAAGACGGCGGCAGCCGATTGATGACATGGGCCTGGAAATGGCCATCGACTCCACTCTGATGGGCCTGGACCGAGACAAGGACGGCTATATCAGTTACTTTGAGCTCAGGATGTACAACTATCGCCCTGCACGTCAGTGAGGGCAAGCAGCCACGCCCCGGGTGGGACCAAAGTGGTAGCTAGTCATTCCGTTAGGCTGACGGGCCATAGAACTACACGCTACATGCTACACGCTGCATGCTACACGTTTTAAACGTGTATAGAAAAGTGAAAACTCGTTGTCTCTCTTATGCGGGGCCATACAACTCACTACACGCTACACGGGACTCGCTACATGCTACACGCGTGTAGAAAGAAATGAACATGCTCACTTTTTTGCTACATGTCTAGTTCTAGATCCGGCGAACATGGACGACTACAAGGAAAAATTGATTGAAATGGTAAGGGCAAGGCCCCTTCTCTGGGATCCTCGTGTACCCGACTACAAGAACAAAGACCAGAGAACCCAAGTTTGGGACGAGTTAAAAGAGCTTTTGACTGCACCCAAAGGTAAACTTGGTTGATATATATATCGATAGATAGAGAGAGAGATATCGATCGATCGATAGATAGATAGATAGAGAGAGAGAGATCGAAATGTTCTCGGCACCACATGCTTTGTCTCTTTCGTTTTCTTCTCCTTCGTAACAAAAGCAGAATCAGAACATCTTCTTCGTCGGAAGAATTCATCTTCGGAGAAAATAAAACAAAATCCCTCTGTCTCTGGCAAAATATGAAGCATGTAGCATGATAGTGTGAAGTTATATAGCCCAGGGTATGAAACGTGTAGCGTGTAGCATGTTGCGTGTAGCATCTAGCGTGTAGTTCTATGGCCCGTCAGCCTTACGCACCCCTGGGGGAAATCTGGGTGTTTTTTTTGCGTGGGCTGTTTGTTAGGGGACCGTGGTATTATTCAAATTAATTTAGAAAGTAGGATAAGAGAAAAGACAAGAAAGAATTAGTTTGTTTCGTTATCAGGGAGTTTGTAAATTTAACACAGTCATTCTGTGGTTTAGAAAGTAGGATAAGAGAAAAGACACGAGCTTATTCAACTTTTGGTAAATTGATGATTGAAGAAGTTTCATTAGGCCATAGCCTTTGGTGATATGGTTTCTGTTGTTGTTGTTTTGATTTTAGTGATACTTGCAAATTACACACCGAACCCACTTGATACTTTGACACACAAAGTAGAGGAGGCCTGTAGAAGTAGTGTGTTGTGTGTAACTCAGTTCAGCCAAAAAGTGGAGATAGGGCCTTGTCATTCTAAGGGGACGCTTAGCTAGCTGAACAATGGGCCTATCTCAGTATTTTCTCTATTCGGCTTTGCAATTCGACCATGGCTTCCTAACTACAGACTGTTGCATACATAGATTTCCAGTCCCATACGACCAATTTAGTCCCTTCCAATCTTGCACATTTGTGTGTAAATTGAGTTTTAATTGTAAAAGAAAATGATAATAAATAGTGCAAGGGGCTGAATATTTGATTGGTTCACACACCAAAAGGGAAAATTTTGTATGCGAAATTAAAATCAACCCTGAGAGGAGTTAAAATTCTTTGGAGAAAGAAAATTTGAAGTGGCTCCTTGATCATAAAAGATATGGAAAGCAGTATTTTACACAGAATGTTCACATTTACCAATGACATTTTAATGTTTCATGAAAGGCGCTTTCAAGGAACTTGTTTAAATCATTATTTAAAGTTTCCCCCTGTGAGTACATAACGGAACTCAATTTAGAGACGAGCTGGGAGTTTGGGACTTCAGATTCTTGTCATAACTTTTTGAGTAATTAATCGGATAAGAAAATCTTTATGGTCTGAGTTTAACAGAGAGAACTTTGCATTTGTTTGTTTGTATTGATCTATTTGTGTAAACAGGAAAATGAAGAAAGAAATCAGATTTATAGATTTTACACACATAAATGCCCGGACTCTGACCAAGGATATGTGAACTTTTCGTATAATGGTGGGGGGGGGGGGGGGGGGGGTCCACCAGAGTCATTTTTTATCTTTACCAGCTACGATTTTTTTTTAGTTCTATAATTAGACACTGACGAGAGTCTTAAAAAGACTAGTTATAGAAAAGTGTGTCATTCTGTAGGTCTCAAATTAAAACTTGCCAAATGTAAAATAGGTCACATACATCTTTGGGAGTCAATGCAAAAACGTCATATCTGTGATTATCAATCATTGTTAGATATGGCGAATTTGCATTATTCCAGTGATTTGAAAGGTTTTGGCACTGAGATCGAAATCTGGTGCTTGACAGATAGGGAGAAATCGAGGGAAAGAATGCAACTTTACTGAAGTTTGAACTTTTACACTTCCATACTTTTCTTACAGTACTTGTTTTATTTTTTAAACATTTTAAAATATTTTTTCCCACGTAAATACACAATGCCTTCAATCGAGCACACATTGGCGGATGGGAAGGGGGCGAGTGCTGTCGTGCTAGGGCAAAATACCGTAAACATTAAGTCAGATTCACTTTTTAATATCATTTTTTCTTTTAGAACGAAATGGTCACCGTTTCCCTAACACTGTAGTAACTGGTTTTGACTGCTTTCTAGGAGAAGCAAAAAACTGTTTTACTTTAGCACAGCTGATCTAGTGACGATGACTTTTTGAAAGTTTGTTGTTTGATTGTTTTTCGGCCTAATAGTCTATAGGTAGAATGTGCTGTCCGGACCCACGCTTCACCATGGCGATGGTGGCATTGATTTTGATTCGTTAGCTGATTTGCACTGTGAGCACCTAAGGTGTCGCGAACCAATCGGAGACGAGCTGAAAATTGTAAGCAGTAGTACACAATGGCACATGTGTTCATGCAAATGGGAGACGTTCGGTCAATTCTTTCACTTCCCTTTCCATGTTTACACAGATGGTAGGGAATCTGACCAGCTTGGATCCATCCTTTCCACCCCTGCCATAATAATCAACTGCAATGCAACCAGAAGTCATTTTAACCGCTTATTTATTATCTTGAAGTTACACTCGTTAGCTGATCCACCCGCCATCTTGTTTGGCTAAAGAACAAAACCAAAACACTCTGTAACGTCATGTGCACTCTACCTATAGCCAAGATCATTGGATGCGGCTTTGAATGTAGTTGAACATATATTTTTTTAAAAATCGATTTTTCGAATTTTTGAGTTATTACAGTCCTAGAGAATTGCCGAAATTTGTTCTAATTTTCTGGCCGGGTTATAATTTTGTACTGCCAATTAAAATAGTTTCTTTGGTCACTACAAAATGATGAACAGAAAAGAATACGGGGCGAAACACGAATTTTTTTTTCTTCTTCTGTTAAGTTTTGCTTTGGGCACAAGCGGTCTTTCCTCGTGACATGGCAGATAGCGAGTCCAAAACTTGACCATCAGCAGCTGCAAAGTCAAAATAAGGCAAAAAAGTGTGGTAAAGAAACGGGTGTAAAATGTTGCAAGCCCTGGCGTAAGGGATGAAACACACCAAGCCTGGTGCAGGCGCCAGACTGATGGCTTGCCGCCCATAAATGCATTACGCTAAGACACCAGGCACTGTCTACACGCCGTGTCTCAGTGTGGTGCATAATTTATGGGCGGCTGGTCATCAGCCTGGTCAAAATCTGGTAAAAAGAAAAAGTTGTATGTAGCAAAGCCTCGCGTAAGAAATAATACCCAAACAATACAATGAAACGCAGACTAAAAGAGAAGACAGAAAATGGCCGATACAGCAACTTACAGCCTTGCAGTGTTTTCACAAGGGAAAAAAAACCCTGAAAAAACAATAACAGATTGGGGGGGGGGGGGGGAATGTAAAATTGAACAGATAGAACAATTGAACTATGAAAGATTTGAAAAGGAAATCTATAGAATCTGAACACAATTAGCCTTGCTGCGACTCCACAGTTTTTCTGAGGTTTTTATAATATTTTGCCCTCATCCGGGCGCCTACACTAGACTTGGACTGTTTCTCGCCATAGAAAGGATTCAGAAACGATACAATAAAACATAACAGAGAAGGAAAAACAAATCAAGCTTTCGGTCAACAGATCTTCTTCCAGAAAGGATGTAACAGTGTAAAGTTAACCGAATACAGAAATGTGGACACCAACTGTTTGCGGGTACTGGAACACAGCCATTTCGACAAGGTATAGGGAACCTGATTGAATGACACAGTTACTATATTTAACTTTACCGATGACGTCATGGGGCATTCGAACTGTTCAAGGCGGTGGTTAAGCACAGTTGTTATGGACTTTGTAAGGGCGATTCGAGGCACAAAGATCAGCTGTACATGAAAAGTGTGTACAAAGTCCATAATTGTGCTCAACCGCCGCGTTGAACAGTTCGAATGTCCCATGGCGTAAGTCTAAATATAGTAACTGTGTCATTCAATCCCTTTCCCTATAGTGGCTGGAAATGACGCCACAGGTTTTTTGTTAATGACATTTTCATCAGCAGTTGTGTCTCGTCATCTGGTTCAGGACAAAGAAATCCATTTTCAAAGATCATGTGATTGACTGGTTGGGCACATGCGTTAATTTTGACCACCATGGTTAACCATTTTCATCCTTAAGGACTAGACCTCGCCCATAGATATGTACTGACCCCCCTCAGTAAACTGTGATTATAGCCGCAAGCTGCAAGAGAGCTGACGTATCCTAAAAAGACCACAGACTAAGGATAAACATAAATAACATAGCCTACTTACCTCTCTCTGTCTTTTTTTGGATTTGGATAGTTGTGGAATTTCAGGCTTGCCCCAGTTCTAGGATCAGTAGACGTCTTGGAATTGGAGCTACAATTGATAAAAGAGCAATAACGTGCTCCTCTTGTCGCCATCACGTAAACAACATGGCATCGGGATCTACCGTATTTCCAAGATGGCGCATTCTCGGCAATTTCCGAAGAAAACGACACAGCCCGAAGCGTCTATGTCCTATCTGTGTATATTATTTATCTATGAAAAAGTCAAACTCATCAGCACCTACTCGTGCAGGCGTTCCCTGATTAAACTCTTTAGTCGGACAGAACTCCCCCCGTTCCCTGTTCTCACTTGTGTCTACCGTCTTCTTGCTTGAGCACCATTCTTATTTTTGTCCTAATTTTCTTTCTTCTGCCATATGCAATTTTATTCTTTCTTTTTTGCGTGTCCGTAATCGTTATTTTCAGACCGGTCTCAAATTTGGTGTATCGCATATTCTTTCCGATTCCCCGTTTTGCCATTGTTTTTTCTCTGTTGTCTCTCTCTTTTTTTTCTTGTGCAAATTTTTAAACGTATTTATTTTGGCATGTTCTAACAGTTTTTCGTTTTTCAATTCTTGATTCACTTCCGTACTTTGGGTTTACCGGTCCGGTATTTTCTGGATAGAAACTTCTTTTTCTTGTTGTGTTTGTTCGTATTTGATTCGTATCATATTGGAAACATTTGTAGCTGCTTCTTTTTAAGTTGTCACATTTTATATGTACGTTAGGCTCGTGAGGATTTGTGCATTAGTTCGTGAGTTTGCATATTCTTTTCATGTGTAGTTTTAACTTCAGCATGGTTTTGTTTTTTGCCATGCTGCTATTCCACGTCATGCAAAAGTCCCAATCTAGCTAATTGTAAAGCGTGAAAGACAGCAAAAGACAGACTCAAAAATGCCAACTTGGCCAATTGTAAAGAGTGAAAGGCAGAAATAGAAAGACTGAAAAATACCAACTTAGCTAATTGTAAAGAGTGAAAGACAGCATAAGAAAGACGACCCCCCCCCCCCCCGTACCAACTTGACTTCTTGTAAAAAAATTAAAAAAAACGACTCAAAAGTTCAAACTGGCTAGCTGTAAACAGTAGAAGATAGTAAAAGAAAAATTCCAGGGTGATGTCATTAACCCAAGGACTGCATGTTTAGCCAGGTTTTATATCTGCTGGTTTGTCTGTCAGTATTGTGCTGTCATAGACCGGGAAACTATTTCCAGTAAATGCGTCGTTGACTGAGATTCCCAGGTCAATACAAGTCCCCAAACACCACATGTATAAGGTTAACACTTGGAGCTCGAAAGTCCATGCAGGTCGCACCGTTTCCTCTGTGCAGCGGTAGGGTTAATCCGGGGGCTGCCCGTACTCCATGAGTGTACATTCCAGTCCAGGTGTCATTTTGTTTAGATCGACTCTACCCCCTCCTGCTTGTCCATCCCCTCAGATTCCTTTGTGTGTTTTTGTTGTTTTAATTTCATATTTGCGAATGAAATTTTGTTTTCTGCGGATTTAAGCTGTTTACTCCGACATTTCTTTCTTCCCAGCCCCTGTTTTTCGCTTTTCTAGCTTTAAACCTTGGCCCATGCTCCCCTCACCCCAACTTTCTCCCAGTGCCTCTCTTGCCCTTGTATAGAAAGATACAATATATTATATAATATTTTCATTCATGCATTTGCACCCCAATCCCCCACCCCCCTCTCTTTTTTTTTTCCTTCAAATATTTTTTCGCAATAATAAATATGCTCATTTGCAAAATTTCTTACTGGAGAAGGTCAGCCAATCACAATTTTGCTGCCGCTTCATCCACGTTTGTCGGAAACAAGGTGTTGTCTTGATCACGCATGCGCGACGATTACGTCACGATTTTTTAATGCACATTTGCGCATATTATGCTCCAGCGCTTTGCTTCTTTTCTGTAACCAATCAAATTCAGGCATTCCATGGCTGTGGCTAGTTTTTCCACTTTCTTCTTTTTTTTTTCTTTCTTTCTTTCTTTTTTTTTTTTCATTTTTCACTGACATAAATTATATATCATTGCTTTGATGATGTCAAAGGAACATTTAATATATCAAATAAAAGCATGGGCACGGGATGAATAGTTGTAATAGTAATGGCTGCTGTAGAAATTTGGGGGAACACCGAAAAAAAATAACGTCTTTAGGTGGAAAAATGAATTGTGGGAAAACTTAATAGTTTTACTTGTAGTGGTCGAGAATATAGCGTAAAAAAAAAAAATGGGTACCGGTAGATGTAAGGAACGCAATTGTTTTATCAGAGGTTGTAGTTATATTGCTAATCTCTTATGCTGTTCACTCGGGGATAGATCTGCATCGGTTTACGTTTTGAGTGACGAACGAGCTCAATGTATCACTAGTCGTTTTGATGTTATTGTTTTTTTGTTTTTTAAAAATGAATTTGTATGTTGCTTTGACTAAACAGGCGGCGTACCAGGAGCATTGTTGTAGGAGGGTTTTGGCAACTTTGCGTTTTCCACGTTGTAAACAAAATTGCAGTTACCTCTCTTTCAGTATAATCGTATAGTTCGTTCCCTTATTGGTGGCTGTGACGGGTGTTGTCCCAGGGAAGTTCAGTTCGTTAGCGGCACATGTGTGTGGGGGGGGGGGGGGGGGGAGAGACAGTTGAGGGCATAAGGGGAGACCCTGATGGAGTCATTCTGGTCATTAAGCCTCTTTTTTAAGAACATTTCGTCGGTGTTTTGTTTTTTTTTTGTAATTTTTTTTTCGGACATGTCCTGAGATATACTTTTGATTTCTAAATGGAAGCGTATATATCACGATATCACAAATGGATAGTGCATATCCGTACAACGCACACAATTCCATGACGTAGAAAACACACCGGAATACTCAGTCAGCACCAATGGTTTGTTCTAATTGAGGGGTTTTTCATGATCATTTAGTAGATTTAAGATAAGATAAGATATAATTTATTATCCTGTTTCCAGGAAATTTGTTGTCACAGCATTCAGTAACAGTACAAGAGTACAAATACAATATCTAAGACCTACAGGTCTTAAACGCACACCGCACACACGCACATTGTTCACACAGCATTACCAACAAGTAAGAACATTGCTCACACACACGCACTGTAAGAGCAATCCATTAGGAAAAACTAACAACGGCATACCACATCAAGAAACACTGCTACCTCGCGGATGGCAAAAAAGATCGTCTATAGCTCTCTGTTTGTTTTCAAATACAGTATTTATTGTGCATAGTGTAGAAAACATTAAAATTAACTTACTTTTCTCACGCTGAGTTCTTGTGGGAACTGCAACCTAGTGATAAATGTCTGTTTATCACCGGTGAGACATTATGGTGCCTAGGGAGTTACGGGATAGGACGTTTTGTTTATGGAAGTGCATATCCGTACAACATCTTGTGCACACAATTCGATGACGTGGGCTGGGTAGCTCTACCTGATTGGTCTAAAATGTAAGCGCTCTTCTATGAATGAAGAAGATTCATTCACATTGTGTGTTCTACGTCATCGAATTGTGTGCACAACATGTTGTACGGATATGCGCTTCCTTTGTTTATGTGGTTGAATTCCTAACTACGACAGTGCTCCAGGACGCCGCCGTCCAGCTGATTTGTGAAGTTTGATTGATTTTTTTTCCCCGTTGGTCTAAGGGGCCATCCATAAGTACGTATAAATTTTCGTGGTAGATCTTTGTGTTTGACAAAATATTATAGTGACATTTTGCTTGGGCTGTTTGACTATTTCGTAAGAAACATGATTAAAATGCTATAATAGAGCTAGAGGGTAAACATACAAGCATCTAGACCTTCGTGACCTCATGACCAAAAAATTTTGAAACTTTGTATTTGAGTTTGAGTTTGAGTTTAAGGGCACGTCGGCACGATAACGGCCACTTTGCGCCTCTCACTGTTTTTTCTCTCTTTGGGCTAGATTTCAGCTCTCTGTTGCACATAGGTAAGATCAGATAAAAGTGAAGTTAAAGATCTAACTAGAAAAGGCCCGTATAAAAAATCTAACGGGAAAAGGGCCCGTACCGAAAAGTATGTCAATGAATTTTGTAAATATGATAAAAGTCTGTTAAATCAAGTTGTAGAGTTCGACCTCTTTCAGAAACGGCATGATGCGCTGCGGGTCCGTATCAGAAAATAATTCTTTCATGGAACCGCGGGCACTATAGTGTCTTCCTGGTATATGCACGAAGTCTACACGTAGTTCAGTTAAAATATGTTGTATTATTAGTTGTGCTTTGCGTACTGCCTCAATTTTTGACGACGGATTACGCCCACGTTCATTTTGGACAAACTTAAGCCACTGACACTATTTATTTACGGTTTTGTTTTTTCGCTGCAAAAACAAAAAAAAACAAAACGAAACAAACAAACAAACAAACAAACAAAAAAGAGAAAGGGAGAGAGAGGCTTTTTCATCCAGTGGAATCCAACAGTATGATCAGAAATTTCATTCCTCACATTGAGAAAGCCGAAAAATATGATATGCACAAATGTCGCAAGATGTGCGAGTTAGCCGGAAAGAGGCACGGGACTGCTAGTTTAAATAATCTAATAACTTAATTTGCTGGAAAAAAAAAGGGGTGGGGGGTGTCGCAAATAAAACCAAACTTGTAATTCATTATGGTAATTGAACAGCGTGGGTAGGCTTGCTGAGAAATCACCCCTGGCGACAGTACGCACTTTTCGGATGGCCCCAGATCAAAATTGTTATTTGCCATTGGCTTCAAAAGTTGTTAATTTTTCTGTATGTTAATCTAAGTCAAATGTATTATTATTGTGGTAGATAAATAGTTTTCATAATTTTTGCTATGTGCTTGTATTAACTTGTTGTGGTAGCTAAACATGATCACTTTGTCATTCAAATAATGGTTATAATTACTGGGGCAGCTGTGTTCTTCCTCTGCATCGTTTCACCCCCAGACCAATTTGTTTTTCTTCTGCTTTCACCATGCACAATTAACCAATCAATTGTCAGAGCAGTCGATTCGTTCGATCGATTACTAATCAGTCAGCCAATAAATGAATTAATCAATCAACCAATTAATACATTGAGCAATCAATCAATCAACCAACCAATGATATAAGAAATCAATCGACCGATGGTCAATCAATCGGTTAACATATCAGTAATCTATAAATCAATCAGTCAACACAGCCAATCAATCAAACCAGTTTGCCAATAAATCAATCTGTCGATCAATCAATCAGTCAGTCGACTTTCAATCAATCAATTAAATGGCCATATAGGCCTATATGGGTCCACAGTAACAATCTTTCCCACCTTCTACAAAGCTGAGACTTGTCATGCAGTCAAACACATGGTTGGGCCACGCCACTGACAGAGTGGGTTTTGTTGTTTGTTCTTGAAATAGGTAATTTGGAGAAAAAAAATGTCATTAAACAAACATTTTTGGGTGGTTTTTGAAACGTGACAGACTTATGAGAGCCCTTTCCCTGCGTGAAGTACAGACATGTAGGTTGTATTACCGGTAACATGGTTACTTGCTGGGGAGATACAGAGAAAGTAGACAGATTGTCCCAGATTTAGTCTTGGATATCATTGTTTTCCTTTACAATTATGTGAAATTTTGCACTTTTTTTTTTTTTAAGCCATTTTTTTTTTTTTTTTTGCTTCATTCTTATATCAACTTGATAAATGCAAAATCTCGCTCTGTCATGGGTTTACATATTTACTGTTATCAAATCAAATATGCTATGTACTGAGTTCAGCATCGTGTTTTTGTCATAATGTCCAATGTAAGGCACTTTTTTTTCCCTCTCAAATTTCTGGTGTTGCACCAAAGATCTGAAGATGTTTACTGTAGACTTTAGTTTTGATTTTTGAGGCAGGTCCGGACATCTAAGATGACGGACCTGGAAGTAATGTGAAATACGCGCATTCTTTCTACCTATAGGCCCATTGCGGATATCGGCCATTTTAGTTGTCAGGACCGACGCATGACCATGGCGATGGTAGCATTGATTTTGATTCGTTAGCTGATTTGCAATGTGAGCACTTCAGGCGTCGCGAACCAATCGGCGGCGAGCTCAAAAAAGTTCGCTACAGTAAACAATGACACGTGTGTACACGCACATGGGAGACTTTCGGTCAATTCTTTCACTTCCTTTCCCTTGTTTACACTGATGGTAGGGAATCTGACCAGCTTGGATCCATCCTTTCCACCCCTGTCATAACAGTCAACTGCAATGCAACCAGCAGACATTTTAACCGCTTAGACATATCTCGAAGTTACACTCACCAGCTGATCCACCCGCCATTTTGGGTGTCGGAAGTACAAAACAAAAAGATTCAGTGACGTCATTCGCAATGGGCCTATAGCCGTATGTCGCTGGCCCTATGATGAAACTTCCCGGAAGTGTACTCGCACAACTGCTGGGGATGAGAACTCTTCTTGTGTCAAACATACTTTTAATTCCGCGAAGGAAGTGTTTTGTTGTTTTTTCCCTACTGATTCCAATGTTTAATTCTGTTGTTGGGTAACGGCGGTATCTTACATTATAAGCTATAGCTGATCACTGAACAAAACTCAGTATTTTCTCTTTTCGGCTGTGTAATTAGATCACTTCCCGGGACACACGATACCGAGGCGAATCAATTAGTCACATTCCCTACGTCGACTTGCGCGCATTTCATCCATGTCAACAATGAAACAATGCGCGCCACACCCTTTCATAATTGAACGAAGAAGAGTAGTACCACAGAGCTCTGTGAGTAGTAGAGTAGTACTCACCGTGTTTATACGCGCGCAAGTTGTGGACATATAGTGAAAGAAGGAATAGTTAGTCTCGGTATTCTGTGTCTTGGGTACTTCCCTACTTCTTAATTAATAATTATGGTACGAAAAATATATTTAACCTACGGAATACATTTTTTCTTAAACGGGTATTTTGTTTTTGTATTATTATTTTTTTTTGTACTCTCTGGTAAAATCAGATCTTCCACATTTGCGATGTTTCATGGTAGAGCCAGAGAAGATTATAATAATACTGTACTGTATTGTTGTAGAGATTAGCCTTATATTTGTTTCATGTAATTGTTCCAAGCCTGATTTTTTGTTTCTTTCACTAATAAATCCGGGATTTTACGAACTAACACGTGTGTGGTGTGTAGTTTATATAGTAGATATTTTTGTTCGCTGCATGCGGCATTGGTAGATATTGCAACTGGCTGGGAAGAGAACAATGAACGGGTGGGGGGGGGGGGGTCGGAAGGTGGCGAGGTTTAAGGGGGGGGGGGGTCGGAAGGTGGCGAGGTTTAAGAACTAGGAGTAAATGAAAGACCGAAGCAAAAAATGTGAAGTTGAATGAAACGTAAGAAAGGGATGCTGCAAAACACACAAGAAGCCAAATCCAGGCCGGCTTGCAATGTTGTAATTATGATTGCAGCTACAAATGAACGTTCTGTGTGCGAAATGTTTTGTAGTTTGTTTTGTGAAGATGTTAGATCGCAGGATTGCCAGAGCCGAAATGTGCTTGAGAGGGGGAGAGAATGTATTTGTTTGTTAGAGAGAGAGAGAGAGAGATTGAGTGTAGGTGATTGAGTGAGAGAGACAGAGAGAGAGGCAATGAGAGGGTAATGCCAAGCTTATACATGTATAATGACTGTTTCTCTGCAACTATAAAGTTACATTATTTTGTAACTTGTGTGGTGAAGTGCCAAGTAAGTTCATTTCTGACACCCGAGGACGGTAAGTCATTAATTCTGCTGTTCGTGCTGTCGTCTGGATCAGGGGTTCTCAACTTTAGAGCTTGAAGATACCACCGCATGGACTGGGGGGGGGGGGGGGGGGAATCCGATTTATTGACAAGTCTTATTATATTTTATGGTAACTTCTCACCTTAAACTTTTGGTGAGACTTTGAGTTGCCGACGATTGAGAACCCTTGATACAGTTGTTTTCTAGTATGTCTGCATCTCGTGATGGTCTCGTGTAACATGGCGGCTCCCTGCATATGTGGGAGTGGCCGGAAGTCTGTCATACAAACATGGATGATTGGTCCACTCAAGGTAGGTAACTCCACTGTACTACAACTTATTTGAAAATAATCGGCGCGAGATTTGCTTAAATATCTCCAACCACTTCCACCGAAATGACTGTATTTAGCATGTCTGTATAAATAAATTGTCTTAACAGAATAATGCTTTTTATGCAAATCTTAACTTCAGAAAGAATATCATTTTTTTTCTTCAAAGCTTTTAATGAATATTGATAATTGGTTGCAACTGCAGCCTTTGTATAACTAACAGAAATCAGAGGAAAATAAGTCGGAGAGAAAAAGTACGCGACACAAGGGCAGCAATACTAAATAGTTATTGATGGTTATTTACAGTTTTGAAGAAAAAAACGTTTTCTTCTTTAGTTAAAAAAAGTGCGAAAAAATATTCAATTAAGACAACTTGGTTCATATGGGCATGCAAAAATACAGTCATTTAGGTAGAAACGATTAAGAGAAACTCGCAAGGATTATTTTGAAACGAGCTGTACCATAATAACAGGTAAGTAGCCGTCATAACAATGTTTTTCTTTCCTTCTATCTTCTGTGATTAACTCTTTCCATCTGAGAAATCTGTCATTTTAGAAATTATCTATTATTTTCATTTACTAACAGAACACAAATGGAATAGGAATAACAGAGTTCTCTGCTAGAATCCTAAATTGAGAAGGAAAACCTAACTAATATTATATATGTAATTATGCAAACAAATAAGATTTTCAGTTTATGCATTCAGGGTCATTGTCCAAAGTTAACACACTCTCTGTGAGTTCATTCCTCATAGGCTTTCAAAAATACACCTTCATTCAGTGTGAGCGCTATAGCACGACCATGAATCCTGAATTACTTTGCATTGTGTGCATTATATTTGTTGTGATATTAATATTATTGTTGTTGTTGTTTTTGTTGTTTTCATCATTGTTGGCACTTGTTGATATGAAAAAACAGTGTTCTTATGGTGCCGTCCTGTGATAGAGAGTCTGGCAGTTACTAATACTACAGCCTACAGATAAATAAATTTTTTTTAAAAATAGAAAGAAAGAAGAAGCTGTATTTTTTTGTCATTTTTGTGGTAGATGATCAGTATGTGTGATCATATCATTGTGGTATTTGTTGTTATTGCAAGCTAAGTCTAAATGTGAAGAAAAACATGCTAGAAGACCTTAATACTGGATCATCATGTGCTGGTTTGACATTCACAACTTTCAGAAATAATGAGTAGCACTTGATTCACTTTAACCTTTTCCCCTATCACGTTCAACTCATCCTCACATCTACCACCCCTCTCTTCACAGTACATTCCCCTCTCCCCCAACTTTTTATTGTGTATTGTTCACCTGTGCATTGTGTGCACTTACCTTGCTTGACCGCCTGCTTGCTGCACCCCCATAACCTTTAACCCCATATTTCAGATGCTGATGGCAGCTCTAAAAACAACGCGAAGGTCTTCGAGGACAAGGAAATCTCCAACATCGTGGACTCTGTTATCGAAGAAAACGATGAAGATGGAAATGGGTATATTGAGTACTTTGAGTTCAAGCGGCGACAGGCCAGCAGCAGGGAGGGCACGCACCCCAAGCAACAACCACCTCAGCAGCAACAACAACAGTATCAACAGCAACAACATCATCAACAACAACAACATGGTCATCATTGAACAAGATCTGTTACATCATTCTTGACTGGACGTAGCGAAATAGATTAAAAATGTCAACATTGGTTCGGCAAGCATCTGTGTGTGTGTGTGTGTGTGTGTGTGTGTGTATGAGAGAGAGACCGACAGTTGGAATATTTCTTCACCAACAAGTGAAACTGACATGTCAAAATCACCACTTTTCAGGAGAAACAAAAAAACATTATTTTTCCTGTTGTGTGTGTGGTACATAAGAACTATTTATTCCAGGGTGATTCCTAGAAACAGGAAGCAGGTCTCATCTCCTAACACAGCTAATCGGACTTTTTTCTTCATTTTCTGTACTTTTGTGCTGTTGCGCATCCGGGGGAGACGCAGCTTTTGGATCTGGGCCTGATGAGTAGCCATGTTCAGATTGATTCGTTCTCGTGTTGCTTCGACACCTTCTATCCATCTTTTCCTGGACACCCATTTTCTCTGAATCCATGACTTTTTTCTGTTATTAGCTGTGTATGCTGGCTGTTCGCTTGGAAGCCCAGCGGGGAGGAACATACCAAGGTTGGTATAGGCACCGGACTGGTGGTTCACTACCCATAAAGTATGCAGGGTTCCTGCGCACCCCTGGAATTTTTAATTTTTATTTTTAAAAAACATGGAAAAAGAGAATTATCCCTGGAATAGCCCTGAAATTTGCCCTGTATGGAAAAAAAACACAAAAAGAGCAGAAGAATCAAGAGTTACCGTTGTTGTTTTCTCTTATTTCTGAACTTTAAGTAGCCCTGGAATTTAACATTTTACCCCTGGAAAACCCCTAGAAAAAATTTCTTAAAGAGGTGCAAGAACCCTGAGTATGCTTCATACTAATACCCTAGATACTGCCCACACTGTGTTAGCGTGATGGATACTTCATGGGCAGCAAGCCAACGATCTGTTCCACCCTTATGAGGTGAGCCAGCCATGTCAGTCCTTATTTTTATATTCTACACATGGCAGAGTCCCCACGTTGTCTTTGATGACTTCATTTCTGATCTCATCTTATCGTGTGATGTTCACTGGTGAAGTAAAACCTGTGGTACAAGTTAACAGATGTTCAATTTCTGGATATTTTGACATATGATGGGTTTCCTGGACAGTCATAATTCACCAGGATTTAGAAGTTTGTGATATGTATGGTAGAATTCCTGGTCATATTTGGTAATATGTGTTTTACGTCAGACTGAATTTGCTTTCATTCTGTTTACATTCCAATCTGTATCACTCTTTCTCACTTTCTGTCATCTGCTATTCATCCTTCACTCATTCTTGTGTCTTCCATACTTTCTGTCCATCCAGCCAGATTTAACATCTTTCATCCCATCCTGGCCTTCTGTTTGTTTTTTCATTCATTTTCCATCTATTCATCTCATTTTGTTCCCTCTTTCTTTCTCCGATCTCCTTTCATTCTCACCTTTATTTTTCTCTCCTTTACTTCCTTTCTTCCCTCTTTCTCCTTGCGTGTCAATCTTATTTTCATTCCACCTACTGTATCAAGAATAACCTTTCGTGTGCATGTTCTTTACGGTTCATAGTGCTGACTGTGGAAACTTTGAAAATGAGAACAAGAACACGCCCACCCCCTCCAAAAAAAATATGAATAGAACAATGAAAGAATTGCTGCCAAACAGCAGCGAGAAAAAAAGGCTGAACACAAATAGCCATACAAATTTTCCATTTCCGATACCATGACAATTTTACTTATTTTACCTTTTGCATATTCCAGGCCCTGGTTTGGCAAGTCACTTTGAATTTCCATGGAGTGATGTGAAAGGATGATGCAGAATTTTGAAGTAGAGATTAGAGCAAAGTGGCTTTTTGTGATACATGTACCATGATATAGTGATTTTTAAATATTTTTTTTCGTCTTTCACCACTCTAAAACTTCCAAACATTCCCCTTCTCAGACAGTTTTATTATTTCTAGTCGCTGCCATTTATAACATTTTACTGAATAATGAATCATACACTCATAATGAATTTAGATTTCAGCGGTCCTCAGTTTTTAAATGTGATAAAATCTCAGATAGAACAGTTTACCAAGCCAGACATTTCAGACAGAGGCTTTTGATAATTATTATTTTTCTGTCAAAAGTTGAATATTATTTGTCAACATCAGGTGTTTCTGGAACTGTTTGTTGTGAAAACTGGTAGAACCTGGGTTTGTTGTGTCACTTTTTTGTGTTTTCCTTTGTCAACTTTTTGTTCATGCCAGCTTCTTTGTGTCCAAAGTATCCTGTCAAATCAAACAATTGATCCCCGTTTTATGTTGACTGCCAGGTGACACCTGTAATAGTGTAATTGTTACCTGTTAGTTTCCTGGATGTCACTAGCCACAGTATCCAGTCATCCACATTTTGTTAATTTTCAATACGAACACACCCACAGTATACCAAATAGCCCTGAATTTTGAGATTCAGTGAAATCTCAGATCCTGTAAATCATTAGATGTGATCACTGTGGAGATCCACTGATGAAGAAGTGGAGATTGCTTTGTTCAGGGAGGAGATCACATTTTTCTTTTATTAATTTTTTTTTTTTTTTTAGCGGTCATGAACAAATGAATACTGCTGAGGTGTCATACAGTTTAAAGTGGTTTCTTTGTCTCCTGAGTTCTGTAGGGTTTTGGATTTGATTCCATTTTTTTCTCTTTCCTTTTTTTATTGTTTGTTCCATCTTTCTTCTTGCATGTGTTTGTATTATTCATATTGCAAGTACTTTTCTGCAGCTGGTATATTGATGTCAGAAATTTTGTATGTGTGAGAGCGTGTGTTGACCTGCGTACATGCTTCTTTGATCACATTTCTATGTCATGTCTGTTTTGGGGGCATTGATTTATTGCCACTGACCTGTGTGGATTTAAATGTTTGAGAGGTTTCAGGAGGAAAAGCATTTAAATTAGTTTCTTTCATGCCATGTCATACCTCTAAGCAGTTCTGTCAACAGTAAAACTGATCTGATATCATGTAATTCTATATTGATTGTCTACTTTCTGCTTACTTGAAATTTTGATGTTGATCGGCCACTTTCTGCTTATTTGAGTTTGTGATGTTGATCAATTACTTTCTACTTACCTATAGTAAAATGACATTGTGCCATGTCTACTTTGTGTCTAGTAAGGCCCTTTCACTTTCAGAAACAAAAAGCTCAGCTCTTAAGTTGACAGTGTTGGTGGACAACTTACAGCCTACACAATGATCTACTTCACATCATGTTTTTACTGTCCATAACTTACATTTTGTCTACTTCTCGGATTTGTATGTTTAGTGGCTGAATTTGTAAAGTTCCAATTGATGTTAGGAAAGAAAGATTTTAGATAGAAGATAGAAAAAATTTAGGAGAATGTAAGAAGAGAAGAATCAAAATTCTGGTGAGGGAGATTTTCAGTGGCCGAGAACTTCCTCAATTATATTTCGCCGCTCGGAAATCATACTGTTGTAAGTCCAACAGTCACTTGTTTAACTTACACTTGTTGGACTTACGATGGTATTATTCCTGGGCGGCAATTTGATTGACATGCATTTGTATATATTCCATGTCATTTCAGTCCTTCCATTCTTTAGAATAGAAAAGTTAATAGTTCATGATGTAGAAATGATCTATAGCAGCCTGAGTTTCTGCTGGTTCTCATACTGACCCATGGTCGCACAAAATGCTATTATTCACTGCCTTTTCAGTATGATAACAATTTTGTCAAGAAATCCACACATGTAAATCATTAGATGTGATCACTGTGGAGATCCACTGATGAAGAAGTGGAGATTGCTTTGTTCAGGGAGGAGATCATATTTTTCTTTTATTAATTTTTTTTTTTGTAGCGGTCATGAACAAATGAATACTGCTGAGATGTCATGCAGTTTAAAATGGTTTTTTTGTCTCCTGAGTTCCGTAGGGTTTTGGATTTGATTCCAGCTCTTTCATCCATCTAAGACATGGAATTTTTTTTCAAAGTTTTCCTTGCTTTTTAAATCTTTAAAATTAATTTTCTTTGAGGTGAATAGCATAAAACTTCAAAAAGTCAAGATTTTCCTTCAAAGTCTCAGAAATGGGAAAGTGGAAAAAAAAATATGTGATATATCTGATTTATACATTCCCACAGCAGTTTCAACACCATGACATTCCTTCATATTTTTATACACTGACAGAAAATCACAACTGATTTAGATATTTAAAGTGTATAGCCCTGCAAAAATATTTGTGAAAGGAGCAAATTGTTGTGCTGGAATATTGTTTGGTGTGATACGTAGGTGACACTTCAGGCTCTAGAGGAGTTAGGTAACTTTGTTTCTTTGATTGTCTGAGATACTGATTTGTTTTATGTCAAGAGTCATGTGGTGAATAGTAGTATCTTGGTTTTTACAAACTTTTCAGGAGTAGTAAAAAACCAAATGACTTTCTTTATCAGAGGTAGTACTTAAATGTTTAAAAAAAAACATTATTTAACCCTCTTGCTGACATCATATGTTGCAGAATACTGCTGTACAGTCGATATATCAGCCCTACCATTTCATGCTAAAACTGATATTTTTACAGCATGTTTTGCGCTCCTAATTTCACAGCTTCCTGCTGTCTATCTAACTGATATTGTGGTAGTCTAAAGGAAGGAAAGGCATTTGAGCATGGCAGCCAGAGGTTTAACTTTTAGTTTCAAAATTCCACACCCTGCGGACTGTCAAAGACATCAAGTTTGCCAAATATCTCAAATTGTTTTTTAAAAGTAAAGGTGTGATAGTCTACCAAGTGGCCCTTGATTTGCATCTGTTGAATGTTAGGGTTGATAATTTATGAAGTCATCAATGCAAACCTTTCTACCCAATTGATCAGTCAGCATGATGTCTATGTGAGCCTGCAGAGACTTCCTACATCTGGTTTTGTGTAAGTTAATGGTGCTGCATTGATTGTCTTCTCTGTAACACTATCAGTCACTGGATCAAACCAGGAATATTCTGTTGTAACTGTAACTTCTAGATGTGCCTAAAATTGATTCTTGCATTTTGTCAGTCAAGTTTTGAAAGCACTGACATGTTGTACGAAATATGAGACAAATAAGAATAAGAGGAGAATTTGGCAATTAGAGAAGAGATAGAGAGATTGACAATCAACAAATCCAACTGCTTGATATGCTCTGTATTGTAATTACTTGAAAATGTCATGTGATTGGGTTGATCAGTTGTACTGTAACCAGAGTGTTCGATGTTTGGAGGGAGAGAACTGAGCAGGAGAAAATCAATTTACGATTATTAATAACTTGTTACATCCAGTACAAATCAAAATATTTTCTTCCAGGCGGAGTCGGAGTTAGACATGGTGAAGCTGTTAACTGTGGGAAGTTGTAGAAGTCCTGTTGGACAATGGTTAACCAAATTATACATATACTGCTAGCACACAGGTTTCCAGTCCTTTTGATCCAAGCGACTTTTGTAGTGGAAAATATTGTTTGTTTTTGTTTTCACCCTTTGCATATGTTGACTGTCTCCAGTGTTTTCTGTGATGAAGACTTTTTAGGAGCATTTTTATGTGTTTTAATTTAGTAAAATGCAAATTAAAGGTATCACGACCTGGACAGAGAGGTTTTTGGAGAAAACATTTTTGGAGAAAACATGAAATTTTGTGGAAAAAAAAACCCATTCTAAACAAGAAGGAAATTGCAAGGAAAGAACAGCATTGCTTGGGTTTTTGTATCCATATACATGTACATGGATTGGGTTAAGAGGGAATAAGCCTGTGTAGTTACTGAATCTGACAGGAATTTGGCCAACATTTGCAACAAAGTTTTGTCCGCTACAAGGGCGGTGCCCAGCATCGTTGATAATTGTATAAAAACGTAATACAAAAGGAAAAAAAAAGATTAACAGTGTCTGTCACCGGGTACCCTTAGGGAAACCCTGGATTTAGCAATTTTTTAACTCTAGAGAAGGCTTAGTAAACTGCTTGGAAAACATTCTGAGAGAGATAAGGAACCCAGGCCTAAGTCCGGCTCTGTTAATGAGAACATATAAGTATTATTATTGTTGTTGTTAGATGTGTGTATTGTTAACCTTGCATACACTGGTGAGCCACAGAATAGCACATCTTGTAAAGAGAAATGTTTTCACTGTTCAGACACTGGTCTATTGCACCAAAGGGAATGATGTATTTTGTTATATATCTTTAATCTCCATACTCATAGTGTGTCAAATGTTTGGGTGGCGGGATTTCCTGTTGTGATTATTTGAATTGAAATTTTGTATTTGAAAAAAAAATTATTTACATTATTATTTGTCCTCAAGTAATGTGTACTTTTAAGATTTGATTTCTTGAGAACTGCATAAAGTATATGCCCTACCAGCCCTCAAAACACCACTGCCCAATCCATTGCGCAGTAGAGGAGATCCAAGCAGGACACGGTGAAGTAATTGTGTTACAGTATACACAGATATACATGCACACATACATACTCACACATCAATAGTCTGTCCTTGTCAGGGCCAGTTTAAGCTTTTTTGTAGTTTTAGTGCATTTTTTTTTGTTTTCAAAATTGTAATTTAACCAGCTTTCAGGGCTTTGCTTGCCTGAGGCGCTATACTAAAGTACACTTGGAGGTTTAGTGTAATTTTGATGGTGTACAATTACTTCCCAAGTTGAAGTGTACAGTTTTACTCTCTTTGCTTGTATCTTTGTCATAAATCCACACGTTTTGTCAAAGTCTGGCTGTTAACATCCCCTTAAAATGACAAGGTTCTATCTCCACTTGTTGGCTGAAGTGAGTTACATGCTACACACTACTTCTACGGGCCTTCTCCATTGTGTGTCAAAGTATCAGACAGATTCGGTGTGCAGATTTGACTGCTAAAAAGAAAAAAAATCTTTGCTCTAAAAGCTACAATCACACGAAACTTCAATACTGAATTTCTCGAAATTTGACGGAAGGGAGTTAGAACCTGGTCATTCTAAGGGAACAACAGTCCCAAATACAAGTGTTTGGGAAAGAGACGGGGTGGGCATGGAATGGTGGGCATTTATTGAAGAAAGTCAACCATTGTAGTAATTTTATGGTTATTGTGGTCATCATTTGTTGTTTCCCTAATCTGTATTTCTGTGTCATTGATCTTTGTGGTGGTGGTGGTTGTAGATGTGGTGACGGTAGACTGAGCACTTGACCAAACTGACTGCACCCAGTGATAGGATGGGTGATTGTGGATCACGTTTTAGTTGTTCTGCCATTTAGGGTGAAGGAAACGCTTCATTTGTACTTTGTACAGATGGCTTTGACCTGGCTGGTCTAAAATCCATCACTACTGCGGATAGTGAGATTTATTGTGAGGTGGAAGAAATTCGATGGTGTCAGGAGCAAACCGGCCAAGTCGAAATAAGCAAATTTTACAGGAGAAACAAAAAACTGCCTCTAAAACTAATGGGAAATGGACCTAGCCGGTTTGATCACATGCTTATTTTGAGTATTTCTACTGGATAATGGTAACAGCTACTTCTACATAATTATGATGCAGGATTCCAAGCTTCATAAATTGGTACTATATAAAGTAATATGAAATTTTTGGGCTTGGCCAGTTTGCGTCTTACATCATCGAATTGTGGTTATATTTCCTTCGATAGGGAATTACGTTGAGCCTGATCTTGTACTTGAAGTTATTTGGCATTATCACTTATCAGCTGCTTTCAATGAGTTTGTTATATTTGCTAGTTAATATTCAGCAGACTTTTTGTTGCTGGCTTGTTTTGTGAAGTTTTTTCTTGTGTTCTCATTTTTCAAACATGTTCCCGTTTCGCATATCAGTTCTTTATATTTGCTCTTATTTGTTGACAAGATGTTTCTCAAGTTGTTATGATTTTTTTTCTTGCTGTTGTTAGACTATATTTTGTTGTTATTGGGGATTTTATGCTTTATTATGCTTTGTGTGATACATTTTGTTTGTTATTGTGATGGTGTTTTAAAAAAAAAAAAGAGAGAAAATCATTTATTTTTTAAAGTTTTCTTGAGCAGTACAGCTGTGTGTATTATCTTGAGATTTGGAAATAACATGGTCATAAACTATTATTGGCAATTGAAACTTCGGCGTTTTTGTCTGCTATTCTGTCTGTGTGTGTTGAAAGGGAACATGTGTGCTGGATTTTCGAGAGCTGCATAGCAAACTGGCTTAACTTAATGTTTACAAAATATTGTAGGAGAAACAAAAACCTGGAAAACTTTGTGTTGGATGAATGGTTTGCAATACATGTATTTTAAAAAAACGTTATTTAACCCTCAGTTTTCAGAATTGAACCCTCACTTTATATATAACACAGCCTACAGGCCAAGCATGCCAATTATTTCAGTTTTAACAAAAGTCTCGAGTTATCGGCAAAGATTAGCAGTACCGGTACGGTAATCCAAGAAAAAATAACTGAAACCTTTAGGGGAATGCAACAGTACAGAACTTTAGACGTAAGAGAAAGTAACGTTTAAAATTTGGCAGGAGCACGAGATCTGTGACATCAAGCGAGTCTAACTTAGGGGAGCCACCCTCGTCACCGCCCCGCTCTTGTCTGTTGTGAGCAATGGCTGTTATAGTTTAGTGACTGCATCTTTGGGGGGGGGGGGGGGAGAGAAAGACTGTTGTTATAAGTATATACGGTCCCCAAGCTTTTTGCTCGAGGGGCGCTAATGTATACGTACCAATCCGTAACCCCGTCCTTAACTTCAGCCCTAAATCTTATCGAATCCCAAAACCGGCCTCTTACCTTTTCAACAACAAACAAACAAACAAAAAAACTGGAGGAAAACAAAAAGAAAATCTGACAGAATAATTTATAAAGGCTGTTGTTAGGAGTATTTCACTCAGGAGGAGCTCTCTAGCTCTGGAGTCACAAAAGGCTTAAAATACGTACCCCTAGCGCCAAAACGGGGGACGTTCGTACTTGTGACATCAATCAACAGAAATCAAGGTGATAACATCAGGAAAGAGATGAAAATCTGGTGGGGTTTGTGATACTGATAGGTACCGCAACAGATCCAATTCCTGATTTCTTAGTTTTTTGGGGCAACCTGTTCCATTGCATTGACTTTTTATACATCAGAAATAGAACCAAGTATATCTCACTGGCCCTGTCAAGTGTCATGAAACCGCGCAAGTGTGGAAGACAGAATTTTACAGAAGAGGGAGAGAAAAACGTCTGTACTTGAAATGTATCCGATATTTGACATAATGTTTGGCTATAGACATTTGAAATACTGATTTGCCTAGGAAGCTACGTTTTTCAAATGTGGCCTGCGGAAGAGCCATCTGGCAACCCAAACAACAGGTTTCCTGGTAGGGCCAGTGTTTAACCCCGCGCGCAGTGTATTTTACATTCTGTTTGGGGATGTTATGGTGAAAAGAGTGAGTGTCTGGGGTCTATCACACCCGAAGTGTGAAATAGGGTTAATAATGATGGGTCTTTTGTTGTTTTCCATACGTTTGTCATTCTATATTATATTCTCACTGTTTTTCTAGATCCCTAGTTCTTTCTCGTCTTTCTTTCTTTTTCTCTTTATTTTCCTCACTCAAACTTTTGCCATCAGTCTCCATAGAGTCCTTCGATGTCTCTTCTGTCTCTTCCTTCTGATTCCCTTACCAACCAAACTCACCCCCCCCCCCCGCCCACCCCCCTTCCCCCTTTTGCTCCCATCACTCACTGCAACAACATAACAGCACCTGCATGATAGTGAAGCACGCCCTTGCATTTTGACGCTGATCGTGAGATACGCTTGCCCGGGCACTCAGCGGCTGACACGTGATCTGGTACCCTGGGTAGGCGTGTATGTGCACTATGATTCCTGTACTCACCTCACCCCACCGCTGTCCTACATCTCAGATGACGTCACTTCCTGTCATGCAAGTCAGGTGGTAAGCATGTTGTGTTACATGATTAATCTTACCATAATTGAGCCAGAAAGTGAACCTGTAACTTGTGTAAGCAGCTAAAAATTCGCGACTACGCCATCAAAAATTATGAAACTTGGTGTATTGCATCAATTTTTGGAGAAGAGTGACGTGGACAGTGGACACATTCATTTTGAACAAAAATCAGTCTTTACTATTAAATTTTTTTGAGCCGCAAAAACGAAACATCATAATTAGACCGAATTATTTTTAAGAAAAAAAACAACAAAAAACCATTATTTATACATCGCCCATCTGTGCGGAACACTGAATTACGTCAGAGAGTATGTATTTACAGAGAGATCTCACTTCTGCCAAATCGCGAAACTAGGTCGCTGCTGCAAACAAGAAATGGAAGAATTGAAAGAGACCGTCTTCACCAAGGATAGTGTGCATATCTGTTTACTGTGGTTTGTTCATATTTTTGGGCTGCTTGAAACTGTTTACAACCGTTCGTAAGCTCCTACGCCCCGTGGAAATGCACAAACAGATATTGTTTACCGCAGCGACCTACTTTCCGCTCCATGCTAACAGTGGTTTGGCGGAGCCTCCCGTGCCTCGCAGTGCAAATCGACCAATAAAGGCAATAGTGAAACCTCTCTATAGACCCTTTCAACTTCCGCGTTACGGTTGTTTGCGGGGAGCCGCACGGCTTCGAAAAGCACAGTGTAGGGCAAAAACCTCAACTTGCCTTGATGATGGCATCTGAATATGTGCACATTCAAAGCAAAGATGCATTTTTAAGCCAGAACCAGCACGTAACAGGTTTGTACAGTTGGGTGCCCAACAAGAGGATGGCATCGTTCGACCGTTGTCCACCGCTTCCGCCCTGCAAGTGGGGCACGCCGCCATTTTTTTTTTTTGCAAATCACGTGATATGGAGGACGGTAAATTAAAAGGGTCTATATACATACTCGCTGATCACATGTGTGTTTTCATCTGGAGCGGGAAAACGATGGTTGCACACTCAGTGAACAATGCTCCACGCACTAAAGTGCACATGTATTGAACAGCCCTCCTTCCCCATCCTTCTTTTGTTCATACTGCCACGCCCATTGCAGTCCTGACCTGTGCACTCCTGCATTTCAGCCACACACAACCGCTACCTTATGTAATATCCCTCAAAGTTGAATAGACATGGATTAGATTAATCTGATCCCGTACACAGTGTATTAATTACTTGCCATCCTGTAGCTAGATCTAGATCAAGTGCTCTGATGGAACCCCCCCCCCCCCAAAAAATATTGTGCATGTGTAGCAGCTCTCTCTCTCTCTCTCTCTCTCTCTCTCTCTCTCTCTCTCTTTCTTTCTCTCTCTCTCTCTCTCTCTCTCTCTCTCTCTCTCTCTCTCTCTCTCTCTCTCTCTCTCTCGATCTATCTATCTATCTATCTATCTATCTATCTATCTCTCGCTTTCTCTCTTTCTTTCTTTCTTTCTTTCTTTCTTTCACCATCTCTCTTTGCCTGTTCTGCACTCCCTTTCCCCGTCATTTCTGCTACCCTGAGCTACTACATGTACATTTACTAACTCCGCCCAGTGTCCAACATGTGTCGGTTCACCAATGACATCCCGCCTACTAACCAACTATTATCACAACGTCCAATCAAATGTCTTGTCATTCACAGAGAACTCGGATGACTCCGCCCATATAAGCCAATACACCGATGACGATTTGTCGCAACTGATAGACGCCGCCCTCGAGTCAGATGATCTAAACGGGGATGGATACGTGGAGTACCCGGAGTTTATGACAGCCCAGGCACGCGTCCGGCACGGGACCGAGGACGCAAACCCCCCTGGCCACGAGGAGAAAGACCCCGGCCCCCCAGCAGAAATTGATCGTCAACCAAAACCTCCAGGTTTCTAGATGTTTCTAAATGCCAAATCTGTTTGCCTTCAAGTCCTTATATTTTTTTTCTTTTATATCCATTTTGGTTCTGGTTGCCCAGTGTTGATTTACAAACTTTTATACTCATTTACAAAACTTTTTTTTCAGATCCATTCAAAACAACTTTTGAGAATTTTTCCAATGTCATAAAATTATATGAATGTATTTAATTCTATTGTTAAACTTAAAAGCTGTGAATAGAAACATAGATAAAGAACTTGCATCCAAGTAGACCGTGAAGGTCACAAATTGGCCATCATCGCGCCGACGCCCCGCAGAACCCAAAACTCAAGCTCGCAGTTTGTTTTTTATTTGTTCAGAAAACCCTAAAAAAATGTATACGGAACTATTTAATTAATTAATTCCACTTGTGACATTTAAACTGGTGAAGCTCTGAATGCCCAACATTCAATAAAGTACCCAAAATAGGCCGGTGGAAGGCGCAAAATGGCCGCTATCGTGAGTTAAAACCCAAACTCGAACTCAAGCTCAAATTGTGTGTGTGTGTTTGGGGGGGGGGGGTAATTTTAAAGCGAAACGGCATTTAATGCTGGAATATAGAGGGTCTCATGTGATCTCACGTATCCAAAGATGTAACATAATAAAACCACTGCCTTCAATCCAACCCATCCCCGATTCCCGCGGCATTTTCAGCTCCCCCCCCCCCCCCCACCCCTTTTTTCTTTCACTGCCTGCTCTCTCATAAAAGCACAGACTAGAACTCCAGAAAAACATGTTTACATTATAAAGCCATTATCAACATCACACGATTTTCTTGAATAAATCAATACCACTATGTGTTCTCGCACAGGTAAGCTCAGGGTTAATTTAGACATTTTGTAAATGAGCTTAAAACCTTGAAGATTAAAAGTTAACCTTGTCATGTCCAGCCGTGGATTGCCTTTCCAAAAAAAAATTTGAAACTGTCAACAAACGAACGCAAAATATCTAAATATTTATCATGAAAAATTATTTATTGATAAATATGAAAGTGTTCCATATTATTATACGACATCGTTCGTTTAGGAGTAAGCCAAACCTGAGACATTGGGCACCTCAGTGTTAAGTTGAATTTTTGGCTGGTGTTATAGGAATGGAGGCTAAATACAAAGTCGTGCAGAGAAAATACCGAGCTTACTGTATAAAGTACTTTACTTTTTGTCTAAGCAACAGTAATAAAGTGTGTGGTTACATTTGTAAGAATTAACTTGTATAGCGCTCAAATCCATAAAAAAAAAAAACGATGTGCTCTAAGGCACTGAATTTAAATCAGAAACAGGATTAACATAAGATCAGTTCATCATACTCCCACTCACACATGCGAACAAACACTTGATCTACTCTCATTATCAAACCTCTGAGACCAGAAAGAGACATCATTCAGTGTCAATGAAAACAATCCTAAACAATTCAGGTTTGAGCCTTTTTTTCTAAATGTGACGATATTTTCACTTTTCCTGGTGTCAACGCTGATGTTGTTCTACAATTTAGGCCCACCAATACGAAAAAAAAAAAAATGCCTTATATTACGCGCATTGAGATTAGATTTGAAATAACCAACATTAATTTTAATGATATTTTCTGTGTTTTGTCTTGTCTATTGTGAGATTTTGTCATTTAATTTGTTTTGTTTCAGTATAATCATATAATATTCACAACTGTCACGTGTAACTAAAGACATACTACTATTATGCATGTAGCAGCATGTCTCTGTATGTAAGTGATTTCTTCATTTATTGCTGATAAAGTTAAGAACAAACATTCCTGGATCAAACGTTGAAATGCGACTTAACGTTCTGCAGTGTACATGTATCTGATGAAATTTTGATGTCACTTTATACATGTAGAAGTACGGCTTGTGAAAAGAGTGCAGGATTTCTGTGTATCAGTGTGTACGTTACTGAGACCATTTCCTGCGTCATTACTTTCTGCGCTTTTGTCATCAGTCTGACTTACTAACATCCAACGCACGAATGTATGACGTACAATGGGGATTTTGTGTCGAACCATCTCCATAACAACCCAGCTAGCAACCCTACGGAAATTCCCACTCGCTGTTGCACATAGGAATCACGTCGTTCCTACGTAGATCCCCAGGTTACAACATCGACTCGACGTCAATTTGATGTCGGGAATCTGCCCCTACGGTAATCTTACCAACCCAGTGTAAATCATATACAGATCTACGTCGGATTGATGCAGGGATGCTAGCTGGGAAGGTTTCCACGTGGAAGGCTGGGGGTTGCAGAACAATTCCGTTCGTCTTTTTGTTTGTTTATTTGTTTCCATTTTGTTTTTCTTCTTTCTTTTTGATGTCCCCATGCATTGCGACCTACCCCCAAATGTATAGCGTGTGGCTGCCAGCTAAAACTGTCGGTATATTTTAACAGAATGCGTGAATTAACGCGTACATCCAAGAAGGCATTATGCCTGCAGATCCATGAAAGAATTATTTTCTGACGTGGATCTGCAGCACATCTTGTTTCTCAAAGAAGTCGAAATCTAGAAGATGATTTGTCAGATTTTTAAAAATCATATTTACACTTACAGAATTCATTATGACGGATGGCCATACCCTTTAGTACGGACCTTTTCCCGTTAAATTTTTAATTTCACTTTTATTTGATCTTTATTACAAGAAATTGAAAGCTCAAAACTAACCCGGAGTAAGGTAACGAAAAACCCATGGAAGGCGCAAAGTGGCTCTTATGGTACCGACGCGCAGTTAACTTCAAATTCAGACCAAATCAGAGCGACCTACAATTTTTGTCTTTCTTCTGCGCCTTGGCTTTGTTTATTTTCGCGCATGTGTACGCATGACAGACCTGGGGTACGTGTTGTTAGTGGTGATGGAGACGAATAAACATTGAAGAGCAGGGTTATTTTATTCAACTTAGTAGATATTCTGTTTTCCGCATGTATGATTGGGAAGGTGTCCTCTAGTTAAATGTATGAAGTTCTTAATACAATGTATTTTGATATCGTTATACGTGAATTATGGTTTTTTTTTCATGCAATTGAGATGATAGATTTTACTGATACGTCATTCCATATTTGACTGCAGTGACACAGACAGACAATAATTAGACAGACGAGTCGGGTAGACAGACCAACGGGCAAACAAATGAACAGATATTGTGTTGTGTAGTAGACAGAATAGTAAAAAAAAAGACGAAATGTTTGTGCCTGAATATGTAAATGGCTGGATATATCGTGATCTCAGTTCTTGTTTGTTCTATCTCCATTTTCTGCAATATTGGAGATCTTTAGCATGTAGAAGAGCTAAAACAAATGCACACTTTGATATTTGTTTAAAATGCGTTGTGGCACATATCAAGCTGTTTCACAGTTTTGATCTATTCTAACTCCATATCATAAATACTAAAGCCGCAAATGTTTAACGTGGAATTTCTCAGTTGTGCACAAAGTGGAGTTGGAACAGACAAAAACTGCGGTCGCGACGTGTGAACAATAATGAGATTGGCAAGCACATGTACATCGACACGGAGATAGACAAACAGACAGACAGATGAAGAAAATAAATTCGAGGGCAAGTAATTTCCATAGACTGAGAGCCCTGGCGCATTGAGTCAAGACTTTTGATGGATTTTGACTAAAACTTGAATTTCCTTTGAATTGTCTGACGAAACAGATTGGCTTCACTTTCGCTGGTAGACGAGGTTCTGTTTGGCTCTGTAGTCCACGTCTCACACTGAAACCGAGGCGAAACAGATTTCTTTTACTTTCGCTGGTAGACGAGGTTCTGTTTGGCTCTGTAGTCCACGTCTCAGACTCAAACCGAGGCGAAACAGACATGACTCAAGTGCTCTGGGGTTTAAAGATTGCTCAGAGATACAATGTAACGTCAGACGTTTTTTCTTGATGACCGATTGGCTGTTCTAACTGATTTCATTCAAAACTGCGACATCAAGGATTCCCGACAGTTCAATATCTCTTGTGGGGTAGAAAAGACAGTCTGCGTTTTATCTTGTCCAATTTTTTTTTATTATTGTTCTGTTGTTAGAGGACCGTAGCCTGATTACAGAACCAAAGAGAGAAAATACTGAGTATTCACTGTTCAGCTATAGCTTTCTATGTGAAATAACTACGGTCCCCTAACAAATTTTTTTTCAATCTCAGGGCTTGAAATTCAGATCTATGCTGTAATGAAACTTTTCGTGCCGTGGTGAGTCTAGTGAGTCGTTAAGATTGCCATCTTTTTGTGTGACTTGATCTTACTTAATAAATGATGTATGATGTAAAACAAAAGCCAATTTTCAATGTGTTGTTGTTTTTTTTAAATTATAATATGTAGTTGAATCCAAGACACAGGATACCGAAACGAATCAACCCGCCAAATTCCGTCCGTCGATTTGCGCGCGTATCATCGATGTCAACAATGCAACAATGCGCACCACACCACTTCATTAATAAACGAAAAAGACTAGTGCTCACCTTATTTATACGCGCCCAATTTGTGGACTTATACTAGGAGAAGGAATGGTTCGTCTCGGTATTCTGTGTCTTGGGTTGTGTTTACCAAAATTTAAAATAGGAACATCTGCCATATGTGAGCGCAGCCAGTCTCCTCAAAACACAGCGCATATATTGCAGAACTTCTCAGCACCACGAGAAACATATTGGCCCAAACCCACCGACCTGAATGTCAAAATTTATGGTGCTCTGCCAGAACTGCAGAAAACCGTAGATTTTCTTAAAAGAACAAATCTGCAGATTCAGATTGGTGAACAAAAGAAGAAGAAGTATTAACTACATGTATTATTGGACATTTTGGAAAAGATTCGTCATTTCATAAACATGTTTATTTTTAAACTTCTCATCTCTTGGTCATGAAAGATCGTTTCAGGCTTAGGAATGACAGTAAATTCTGTATATTTATATTCACGGCTTATGTTTTGTGTGCGGGGTTGCTTAATTGTATATATGTAGGCCTATGATAGACAGACAAATGCAAAGACCAGCAGAGAGACAGAGAGACAGACAGCCTGAAAGAATGAGTCTCCACAGTCAAACATTTATTTAATCTACTGACGTGATCTTCACATCAGTCAATCAATCAACCAATCAATCGGTCAGTCAACTAATCAATCAGCCAATCGATCAGTAAGTCAGTCGATCGATCAGTAAGTCAGCCAATAAGCCAGTCAGTTGATCAGTCGACAAATCAATCAAATGGTCATCAAATCGATAAATCACCTGTCTAATGATGATATAAATTAATCTACAGATTAATCACTTTATCAATTCATCAATCAAACCACGTTATACAGAAGCAAAGAACAATATTTCACAAATACAAAAGGGAGATAAAACATTCAAGGAGTTTCATTGTCGTTTATTATCTTCTCTTTATCTACATAGACATTCGCCTGTTTGTATGTGTCTGTGTTTGTGTCTGTGTGAGAAAGAAACATTATGTGACATGATGACAGTCATGGTAAACATACAAACAATACATACACATGTATGTACACACAGACAGACAATAGTTGGACATCGAATCAAAATGAGTCATGATAATTGAACATTTGACACTGTCAAAAGTATAATATTAGAACAGTAGCCTATACACTTATAATGCTTTTCATCCATCTTGCGACAGAATATCATGTTTGGTCCGGCGTGGTCAAGCTGTGTCTAAGTCTAAGATATTGTCAATCCAGGAGACCGCCACAAAGCGTGCGCAAAATGTGCTTAAGTGAAGAATCTATCAGCTACTGGGTTAGAGATTTTACCCATTTTTAAAAGCCAATCAAATGTTTTCTTAGTTACACATTTGTACTGGGTGAGAGACCTCAATCATTTTTAAAAGCCAATCAGATGTTTTCTTAATAAATACATCTGTGCTGGTTAGAGAGTTCACTCATTTTTAAGCCAATCATATGTTTTCTCAGTTACACATTTTTACTGGGTTAGAGAGTTCGCTCTTTTTTAAAAGCCAATCAAATGTTTTGTAACAGTTGTTTTTTTTTTTTTTTCTTATAACAATTTTCCATGTGAAAATATCGATCTGACTTTAAAGCAGGTCTTCAGTAGGAGATAACTCCCATCAAACGAGTATGAAAGGATTCCTGCCCACGTACTACTAGGACGGTTTCATATAGCGCTGCCGGTCCTTGGGATTTTTTCCAAGATCTTGGCATTTTTGGGGTTACCTTAGGAACTTTGCATTTTTTTTAAGGTCTTGGAATTTTGGGGCCTTGGTACATTTATTATTTTCATCTACTTAAAAATAAAGATCAAAAGAAAACACCGAACAAAATGTCGAGATTTTTTTATCCCAAGCACCGACAATACTTCCCTATAATGACGTAACAAAACTGTCCTTCCCCTCACAATACAATAAAAAGTAAATTGTGACTTAGTGCTCTTGTTCACAGCAACCGCTCAGCTCCGCTATTTTTACGGACAGTGACGTAAAACACTCTTTTGCCTCTTTATACTTGTCCACAGCATCCGTTCCGCTCCACTCCTCACCATTACAGAGGCAAAAAGAGTTTTTCATACGTCATGTCCCCGTAAAAATGGCGGAGCGGATGCTGTGGACAAGAGCATTTGAAATGTAAATGAAGCTGTATTGGGTGCAAATGCCAGGGGCAGAGAACCTCGGAAAACACAAAGACCTCAAAAATTAAGGGGCAATTTGAGATTGCCTGTGTGTGCGGATCTTTTACACAGCATGACCTGCCAGTCAATCTTCATTGTTCTGTGGAAGACTGTTGTTACAAGTACTCACGTCCCCCAAGTTTTTGGCGCTAGGGGTACGTATGTTAAAGCCTTTTGTGATTCCAGAGCTAGACAGCTCCTCCTGAAATACTCCTAACAACAGCTTTAATGAATTATTCTTTCAGATTTTCTTTTTGTTTTCCTCCTGTTTTTTAGTTGAAAGGGTAAGGGGGCAGGGTTAGGGATTCGATAAGATTTAGGGTTGAGGATAAGGACGGGGTTAGGGATAGGTGCGTATACGTACGCGTCCTTAGCGCAAATCCCTTGGGGCACGTACGTACAAGTAACAACAACCATTGTGAAAGTATGTATTTTAAATTATGTTTTGGGTTGGAAAAAAAATCTTGGAATTTTTTTTTTACGTCATGTGGTGATTTTACATGCGGGGAATCTTGGGATTTTTGAAAATCTTCACCGGCAAGGGCTGGTTTCATAACCGGATTAAGTTTGTGGGTGTTGAACTCTGAGTCTTGGGTGTGCCAGTTTCATTCCTACCTCTGGATTTGTCACTCAGCTTGACCAGATGATACTTCTGTCGAAAGACAGTAGAATTGCTCATACACCCAAGACGTATCATAACATATGACGTTGTACATGTATAATATAATTTCATGTACTCTGAATCCGAACACACTTTAAAACGTTCTTTATACGTCACAGCAATAATGATATCCAGTTTACACATGGACCTCTCATTCTGTCCTCTTTGTTCACCTGTCACTGCCCACCTTTAGAAAACACTGAAGCTCACAATCACGTATAAAGTCACGATCTGCTATCAATACAAAATTCTACATTACTTGATAATTTAGACAATGATATTGTCCCCAATTCAAAGAAAAATGACAATAAAACTGTTAAAAAGTGACAGCGACAAAACAAATTGTGTGAAAATGATATTTTCTGTAGAAATACATGTATTCATACAGCAATTACTAGCATTAGACTGTATATAGAATAAAACCGCCACATGGAATAAGACGTTAAAAAAACAACAACAACATTAATAATTATCTTGTGTGACATTACTTGACATCATATCATATCATATGGTAATGGTTAGATTTACATTTTACAAAAAATGCTTTTAGTTTTGGTAAATCCATGACAACGAACAGTTTGACAGTGCCGCTCTCTTCAAATCAAACATACAAAGAAACAAATACACAACATAGGTTGGAACTGTCCGCCTCAGGTCTGACCATAACTCGAAAGTGAGGCTCTTTTTCCTATTCTTGACAACTTTCTCATGCTCAAGCTTTCCTACAGTGATGACAGTCTGTAGAAGCTCAAGTAAAGGGAGAGGTAGGATAGAGCGTTCAAAACAGAAGTCAGTTACTATGTGAGACAATCGTAGCCGCCCCTGTGTTCAATAGACAAGAAATCAATGTTTAACTCTTCATCTCAGTTCGTTAAATTCCACAACAAACAATACAGATGCACTGTTTTCTTGTGCTTTAACATTACTGAACTCGTATCTGGTAAGAAATGAGCTCATACACCCATCGACTGCGGGCGGATGAAGACACTGAGGCCCCTATTACCAGAAAAATGCTGTAACAAGTACGTATGTCTTCCAATTTTTTTTATTTTTTTTGGCGCTAGGAGTACGTATTTTAAAGCGTTTTGTGACGCCAGAGTTAGAGAGCTCCTACCGAAATGCTCTTTGACAACAGCCTTGATTAATTATGATTAATTATTCTTTCAGATTTTCTTTTTGTTTTCCTCCTGTTTTTTTGGTTGAAAGGGCAGGGGGCAGGGTTAGAGATTCGATAAGATTTAGGTTTGAGGATAAAGACGGGGTGAAGGATAGGCACGTATACGTAGGTCCCCCTAAAGCAAAACGTTTGTAGTGCTTACATACTTATAACAGCCGCTT
>OZ007569.1:3535006-3747506 GCA_963931925.1 Onchidella celtica | reverse complement strand
AACGATTTCCAACTGCCAAGGTATCTTTAACGTGCGCAACGTGCACACGGGCCCTCCGAATTTTTTCGTCCTTATCCGAGAAGACTAGGTAGTATCAGCTACAGCACTGTATTTTTTCGTCCTTATCCGAGAAGACTAGGTACTCGATCCTACCCCCAGTAGGATCAGGGACACGAAAATATGAGAAAAAATCAAAAACTTCCAACATGCCTGCGACGGCCGGGTTTTGAACCCGGGACCCTTGGCATGAGAGGCGAGCACTCTACCTTTAGACCACCTTGTCCCCAAGGAAATGGAGATAAAACAAATAAGAACTAAGGTCGGGATTCATTCAGATGTGCAAATTCGTGACCTATTTAAGACGAGGCAAATAGACATAATTATAATCAATGGATAATCGAATGTTCGTTTAGGATTTCAGTTCAACAAAGTGGTGTCAGAAATAACTGGCATCAACATTCGTACAAATTCTGGCGCTCCTTTCTCCCGCGTAGGTTTTATTGATCACTCAGGCTGGAGGCTCGTGAATCACGGGCCAATCTTGCAGAGCGAGCGATCTGATTGGTGGATTGTTTGTGGCACTAGGGAAACAAATCGTAGCTGCTTTGCAACGACACTTCTGATTGGTTTAACTAGACTTGTGTCTGATATGGGAGGATTTGATTGGATAATGGTCCTGGGTGGGAGTTGTTCATACGTAGAGCTGTTAAACTTTTGTTGTACCAATCGTCTTCAGCTGATTCCTGTATGAAAGACAAGCAATGGTTACAGTTATAGCAATCTTTGTCATAGTGCAGTCGCTGACAGAGAAAAAAAAAAGCTGTCTTTCGCAAAGCCCTACATAAGAACAAGTAACAAGAGAAATGGTCCCATAACTTAAAAGAAAAAAACAAAAACAAACAAATCCAGTTCTAAAATAAAATGAGCAATCTTTCAGTCATCAGGACCCACGTGGGGTTAAAAAATTTACCCCTCCCCCCCCCCCCCCCCCCCCCGAAAAAAACAAATATATGAAAAAAATTTAAGAGTCCCAAACTGAATGTGATGAAAGCGAAAATGATAAGGGAGAGGATGGATGTTTGTAGCTGTGGGGGTGATTTAAACGGTCACTATGTGAGATTATAACCTATGTGTACGCTATCATGACCTGGACCTACCAGTCCATAGTCGGTTGCCATGGGAAACTGCTGAACCTGTCTAGGCATGCTCATGGTGGCCGCCATGTTGGAACCCGCCATGCCGCCCATGTGTGAAAACTGGTGCATGCCGCCCATAGACGGCGGGTAGGTGGTGTTCATCTGAGGGTATCTGTAGGGGTAAGAAAACATTGAATCTTTCACACGATTCGTTTGTTTATAGGATTTCTGTATGTTATAGGCTCTAAGATAGCTCAACAGACAACAAAGACAAACTCTGCAGTCCTAAAACACTGTATGTCAGAAATTCTGCATCTTTTATTCCTTTCACACATAAGCCTAGGCGCCCACCATCGGATTTTGATCTGCCTATAGTTGGATGGTAACTCAGGACATTTGGTTTCAGTGATGTCCTACGCAGTTGCCAATTCAACGACTCTCAATGAAACTCAATGTCATGACGTCAGCACCCAACTAGCAAACAGATCAAAATCCGCTAATGTGCATGTCCTAAACTGTCCGTGTGAGAACCGTCGTCAAAAACACCAAGAATATTCGTGGCTTCAATGGTTTGGCTTACAAATTGGTTTGAAAAAATGTTGGCTGTGGCTGGCAATTACAAGTTATATTTTATTGTATATTATTGTCAGTAATTGTATAAATTGTAGTAGGCAGTAGGGAAGGGAGGGAGTGATGGATCGTGCGGTTGTTTTTTTTGTTGTTGTTGTTGTTTTTGGTTGTTAAATGTTTTTCAAAGATTGTTTACATGATTCTTCTGTGTATTTTGAATTGGCCGTCAGGACTACAATAAACTTAAACTTAAACCTAAAAGCACATCTTCGCCTGCTAACTTCAATATTTTATTGTTGTGTGTAAAAGTAGCATCTATTTTTGCAGACTGCCATATTATATTCAATTGTACAAGGGAGTAATCATTATAATTAATTATGTTACAGCTTGCCCTTGCTGGTCACTTCAGAGCAATTGTTCATGAAAAGACATGATATCCGTTCTTCAAGTTTTCATAACAAAAATAAAGGATTAAAATTTAATCATAGTAGAAGAATAGGATTTTCATTTTCTATAACTCATCACCCATCACCACTACAGTACTGCCGCCTAAAACTCATCACCCATCACCACTACAGTACTGCCGCCTAAAACTCATCACCCATCACCACAACAGTACTGCCGCCTAAAACTCATCACCCATTACCACTACAGTACTGCCGCCTAAAACTCATCACCCATCACCACTACAGTACTGCCGCCTATAACTCATCACCCATCACCACTACAGTACTGCCGTCTATAACTCATCACCAATCACCACTACAACTGCCGTCTATAACTCATCACCCATCACCACTACAGTACTGCCGCCTATAACTCATCACCCATCACCACTACAGTACTGCCGTCTATAACTCATCACCCATCACCACTACAGTACTGCCGCCTATAACTCATCACTCATCACCACTACAGTACTGCCGCCTATAACTCATCACTCATCACCACTACAGTACTGCCGCCTATAGCAACAAGTATGCTCCCTGCAAAGATCAACGAAACCGGCATTCACAACAACAACTACATATCGACACATCCTCCACGTCTCTCAAAAAGAAATACGTGTACCAACAATATTAGCATCAGCTTCAACATCAGCACTAACGACAACAACAAAAATGACAATAGCTACAACAACAAAAACCCAATAACATCATCTACAACAGCACCCACCTTGCAGCCATGTTATTCATGTTCATGTTTGCTGTGGGCGGGTAGGGATACCCTCGGGTATTAGTCTGGTAGATGTTTCTCATCATGCCATTACATGTCGGGATGACCGGACTGAGGGATTTGGCTAACTGTTTCTCTTGTTTCCGGTACTTGGCCCGCCGGTTCTGGAACCAGACCTGCTCATTTGAACACACAATAAACAAACACAGTAAAGATGGCAGTACAAGAATGTTCTATTCTGAGACAAATTATTGTTCGATCATTTATCTAAACATATTTTTTATCAAGTCAAATGACTGTCTTGCCCATAACTCCGCACCTTCGTTAAGACTAGTGTTATTGCACTTTCGTTGCTTTATTCATTACACATAGAATAGCTACGTCACCATTTACTCATTGCCGGCCGAAAGTCAACTTATGACATCTGTGTATAGACCCTTTCAACTTCCGCGTTACGGTTGTTTGCAGGGAGCCGCACGGCTTCGAAAAGCACCGTGTAGGGCAAAAACCTCAACTTGCCTTGATGATGGCATCTGAATATGTGCACAGTCTAAGCAAAGATGCATTTTTATGCCAGAACCAGCACATAACGGGTTTGTACAGTTGGGTGCCCAACAAGAGGATGGCATCGTTCGACCGTTGTCCACCACTTCCGCCCTACAAGTGGAGCACGCCGCCATTTTTTTTTTGCAAATCACGTGATATGGAGGACGGTAAATTAAAAGGGTCTATTCTGCAAGAATTGTGGTGTAACAAAACGATCTATGAGTCTTTGCATCAAATCTAGGTGCCGCCATGATAGGATAATACAAAAAAAAAAAAGTCTATGAATTGTGCAAATCGTGGTAAAGGCACCAAACCTTGGATGTGAGTAGTCTACTTCACAAATAGACCAAAATGTGATATAGAACCACTCTGAGAGATCTCAAATAACGACACCGGAACCGCTGAGAGTTGACAGAATTTTTTCGTGGGTATACCTAAAACAGTAAAAAAAAAAAATGGTCCACGTGTCGCCATCGGCACTTTCGAGATAGAACCAAAAACAAGTGGATATAGACTTCCTGGCCCCATATCAGTTTTTGGCATAAATAGATTCCTCAATCATTTGTTTATGTCTGGGCAAACGGATTTTAATAAATTCCGCCTGTAAATATGTTTTCTTTTTCATTTTTTCAGATGCAATCTCTAATCGTCTGTTTAAAATTGTGGACTATAAACGCGTATTTCTAAAAAGTGATTTCTTCTACCTTGCCACCTTGAAATAGCCATAACTTGGTGAATTTTCAACATTTTTACATGAAATAAAATGCATTCTTCTCAAGACAGTTTGTACTTTCACAGTCTACCCTTCACCCCCTTCATTCTGTTTTGAAAAAAAAAAATGGCAATGTGGACCATTCCCCTAGAGCACCTCATATATGTTTCTATGTTTTATGATTTTCTCGCAGTATTAGGCATGGATTTTGCAACTGGCTCTTCATGGTATATAGATTAGTATGGTCACCTTCGTCATCATCCCAATCATCCGCTACTTCCACTTTTCCTCTTTTCCGAATGTTCTTTTCCATGTTCTTCTTCTTCCTCTTTGTAAATTCGTTCTTAGTGTCTTTACCATCGTCTATGTGGAACGGCTGCGGAAATTTTATCTTTCAAAAGGACACGATTTTCAACAAAGATTTCTAAATATATTTCCAGAATACCTTGTGTGTGTGTGTGCTGGTATGAAAACTATTGAAAACATTCACATTCTATGCCTTAATTCAAGACATCCGAAAGTCACAAAAAGCACTTCTTCTACAGCAGAAAGAAAAGTACTTCCGTTTATGAGTTAGTTACTATTTTAATTCTTTTTTTTTTTCACGGTGAGAGAGAGAGGGGGGGAGAGAGAAAGAGAGAAAGAAAGGGAGAGAGGGAAAGAAAGAGAGAGAGAAAGGGAGAGACAGGTCGAGAGAGAGAGAGGGGTCGAGAGAGAAAAAGAAAGGAAGAGAAAGAAAGAGAGAGAAAGAGAGAGAGCTAAGGTGTCGGGTTGTATTCACAGAAGTCACATCGTAGTCACACTACCCTTCCCCGCCTTCTTCCTCTATTTTCTCTGCCCTCCCCCCCCCCCCTCCAAAAAAAAAAATTTAAAAATTGCCAGGTTACAAATGCCCTACTAATTGTCACTATTCACGTGCAGAGCGCGCGCTCCAAGCCACACACAAGGGGGAGAGAATTGTGCAGTTACTCAGCTACTCACAACAGCAGACGAGATGGGGTCGAGAGTATTGGAGAGAGAACAAAAACAGCGCTGAGAATCTTAGCGAAACAAATAATTGGGTCCCGCTAGAGGAGAGGGGAGGGCGGAAGGCTGGGCCGGCCAAATCGGGGCGTCAACAACACAAGATATGAATATCAATAGACAGGAAGTCACGACCAGCCCCAAAGAAATGGCGGCCCCCGTTTTTTTGACGGTGCCAGAACAGAACGAGAGATGGCACATGGGAGGGGAAAGGAGAGAGGGACTTAACGCAGGGAAAAAAGCCTCTTCTGCTGGTGGGCACTCAATAGATGTAGCATGCACGAGGAAAGAGGTAACCCCAGTAGCCGTGCACGAGAGGGAAAAGGCCAGAGCTTCATTCCTTTCACCCGCCACCCAGCTCTTGAAACGTCTTCCGTAATTTGATTAGGTCCGATAATTGATGTTTCCTAGTCATTTGCCTGTCCATTCAGAGTTTCAATTAGGGCCTTTGTAAATAGCTCTATTACGCCTTGTAGCCTGGTCTCCCGTCAGCACCTGCTATACTGCCTGCCTGAATCTTTCTTGCTTCCAGAATCTTCGGCTACATTCCAGAACCGTGGTTTATGTAGGGGAGCGTTAGTGCGTATGCAGACCTTGAGGGGGACGGATGAAATGGTGTAGATTGTGCTCAGAATCTGCGTCACTGCTGGACTTCATTTTCTCTTCCTTATTTACTTGAGACCAAGAATGTTTGTATACAAGCACGGTTAACTAGGATGTTACAATAATGTCGTCATCTTGATCGTAATCTGTGCACAGTTGAATTATGTCCTGCGTGTCAGGTCAATGTGTTTTAGTTAGGGAAGCATATTGTGTGCACTGTTAATTTTGTTAATTTAGTTAATTTATCAGTGTGTGTGTATATATGTGTGTGTGCGCGCTATGTATCATACTTTCTGCTTCTGTAACTGTATTGTTATGTATTCAATGATCAAAACAAATTTCCTTGTACAAGGACGAATAAAATTTATCTTATCTTATCTTATCTTATCTTATCTTATCTTATCTTATCTTAACCTTTCGATGAACAGGAAAACTCGGATCTAAGCTGTATGCCACGAATTTACTTCCAGTATCTGTTTTAAAAAAGGAAAGGGGAGAGGGGGGGGGGGTATGGTTTATTTGCTATATTTTCTGCGATTGAAGAAAAGGACTTGCAGTATTTGTAAAGATTCCGTCAAAAAATGTTTTTTTTTTTTTTTAAGACTGAGATTCACCAGTGAGCTATTTATAGATCGGTGGTGCGTAATAGACATTTGGATTCTTATAAAGTTGGGAAGGAAATCCACAGCCCCAGAATATTTTGTTATCTAATTACTTTTCAGAGCAATTTGTCCACAAACTGGCTATGTACACCATACGTTGCTCATTCCTTTACTTTTTATTCCCGAATATTTCCTGGCTGTAGGTTCAGCGTTTATTTTTTTTTTTTTCGTTTTTTTTTTTTTTAATGCGAACATTGCCTCCTAGTTATCAAATTACGCTGTCTGATATTTCGCGACCGTCTGGTTTTTTTTTTTTTTAATCTGCATTTTCTGAAAAACTGGAGATCTTTTTGTGTGTAGAACAGATAATAACAAATGCACACTTTGACACTTGTTTGAAATGTGTTGCGGTACTTATCACACTGTTTCACAGTTTCCGATTTATTCTAACTGTTTATCCTAATATTAAAACCGTAAACGTTTACCGTCAGATTTCTCAGTTGTGCCAAAAGTGGAATTGGAACCAACAAGAACTAAGGTCGCGATTTGACTTTGTTCACAATGGTTGTTCTTTCTGTCGCGGTTCGTGAAAACATCTATCATACAATACAGACCATACGATACATTTCAGAGGTCTCTCCTCCAATTTTGATTTTATTCCTAGAAGAATTCTATCCCCCCCCCCCCCCCAAAAAAAACAACCCTGCTCTAAATTTTGGGAGCTGGAAGATCTTAACATCCGTCTTCACTTACTCCCTCCCCTCCCCACGGCCTTCCTTTTCCCCCATGGACCCGTTACGACTGGAGTTCGCAGCGGGAATTCCCCCCAAACTGTAAGTGACAAGAATAGCCCGGCGAGGACACCCAAGCTGCTCAATCGGGTTAAACAAAAGCTTCCTTAGCGTCCCTCAGGAGGCCGCCATTGCACACTTAACGACCGTTGCTAATGGACGCCAGTGCAGCCGTTACGCGGCACTTCCGGTGGGCCCTTCTTTTCATCTGTTTGTCGGCTCTGTCAGCTGAAATTTCCCGTGACGTGTTTGAGGAGGTGGGCGTGGTCTTTAGTTCAGGAACAGATTGGGAGGGGGTGGAGAGTCGGGCCAGGCAAAATGGAAACATTTTTTTTTCCGTCATTACTTGCAAGGGAGGTAAATTTAATGACTTAAAAATTCAGAAAGAGAGAGAAAGACAAACAGACCAACTGGCAGAAAAAAGAATAAGATAGATAGATAGATAGTAAGATAGATAGATAGATAGATAGATAGATAGATAGATAGATAGATAGATAGATAGATAGATAGATAGATAGATAGATAGATAGATAGATAGATAGATAGATAGATAGATAGATAGATAGATAGATATAGATAGACAGATCGATCGATCGATAGATATAGATAGATAGATAGATAGATAGATAGATAGATAGATAGATAGATAGATAGATAGATAGATAGATAGATAGATAGATAGATAGATAGATAGATAGATAGATAGATAGATAGATAGAGACAGACAGACAGATACCTGGCAAAAACAATCTGGACAGCCACACTTGAGTTCACTGAAAACAAAGCTCCGTGCGAATGCACATCAATTGATGTGATGGCTCGATCTAGATCTAGATAAAAGCAAAAATAAATCATTCCATCTTAATAATTCCCTCAATCTCCAGCTGCAGCTACCAAACTTTTTGTGTTGTTTTTTTATTTCGGTATAAAAATAGAATTGTCCCTTTTCTCTTTGATCGTTGGCAGAACGGATGCAGTCAGTTGGCGGGAAAGAGTGAAAACTTCAATTTGCGGCACTAATTTTACAATCGAATATAACATAACTGAACCAGAACCAATTCGATATATGATTCGATCTATGAATTAGCCTACATTTGAACCATTTCCGTTCGCCAGGTAATTTTTTTTTCCCTTTTTGCTGTAAAACTGAATATTTCATGTGTTCCCCTTGCCCACCAAGAGGAACACACACCTGTAACACCCCGCATTTTATCATTTATACAAGGCCTACACTATCGTCATTCAAACCGTGGCGAGAAAAATGGTGTCAAAGTTATGAACGAAGTACATGTACTACTTTTTTAACTTTGCACCCGTGTGAGTTGGTTTGCCCCGGACGCGTAGTAGGCCTATTGGTCTGTTTACACTGGTAGGTTTTAGAAATAGAAAAAAGGAATGGCGGACTGTGTGGGAAGAACTCTCCTGGCTTTCCCTCTTTTGTTTTCCGATCCCCCCCCCCCCCTTCAAAACGTTCGTTTACACTGGCCCGTTTTCTGAATGAGAAGCAGTGCGCATAGCAGTTTTGGTCGTGTTTCGAAGGGGGGTATCGGAAAACAAAAAGACGGAAAGCTAGGAGAGTTCTTTCCCACGCAGTCCCCCATTCCTTTTTTCTATTCCTAAAGAAAGCGCACATCCGTACAACATGTTGTATTTTTAAAAATTGTTTTTAAAAATATGAATCTGCTTAGTAGCAAAACAATCCGACTTCTGCTCGGAGATTGTGTGATCTGCGCTAATAATATACTTGAGTGTACGTCGATCACCAATGGCTACCCCAACCACTTTTCGCCTGATTAGCCAATCTGACTGCCGCCCATCGATACAAAAGGACTAAACCCTCACGCCCCCAGGTCCATCTGACTATTCCACGTGTTGTCACTTTAAATTCGTGAATACCATACCGGTACCAACTTTTGTTTGAGCAAACCTTCACAGTCGCGCTTTTTGGTAAACATGTTGTATGGATATGCACTGTCCATATCATACAACATGTTGGACGATATACACTTCCATTCCTAAAACCTACTAGCGTAAACAGACCATATGTCCTGGGTTTTTTTAACTACCGACTGATGTGAGATGCTGAGATGATGCATTCAGTGGACCGTACCACAACATGATAACTGCGTCTCTAAAAATTGTGTCGATACAGAATATCCGTAAAGAGTATCGCAAATTGTACTTTTTTCTTCATTTGGCCCCGCAAATGGGATATACCCGATTCGGGTGAGTTATCGGTAAATGAATTTAACTAAACAAATGAATAAAAAGATAAGTTAATAAAATAAACATATTAAAAAATAAGTAAAAATGCTTCTTGCATAACGTCGAAGACTTGTTAGACATCAAACCTTGTAGAGCACACAGCAGTATTAGGAATCTTTCAACAAACGTAGCACATTTTCAACGCGCTATCTGTCGTGTTCAGTCATAAAACTTTCAGACTCGTATGTTCCAACCGTGTGTGGCGTCCAATATTCAATAGAATTTGTAGTTAATTTGAAACAATGTGGCCTGGCTATTCTTTGCAAGGGATTTGCATGTGCTTAAGGGGTGCAACAAATCAAGACTGCTGCAGGCGCCAGACATCTGGCACTGCCCATACTGCAGTGATATGGGCAGTGAGTAGTGTTTTTGTGTGAGGCATAATCATTAGTCTTGTGAGATCTAATCTGAAAAGATCATTAATTGAAACAATAAGACAGAGGCAACTGAAATGTCTAGGACGCGTCTGTCGCCTCAAGAGCCTGGAACATCTAGCAGTCACAAGGAAGATCGAAGGCAGGAAAAGCAGGGGCAGACAGAGCAAAACTTTCACTGAAAGTCTTAATTCATGGACAACAAATAAGCGTCACAACAACAACTCCTTCTTGGGGTTGGCTGATGACAGGCCCGAGCGGAGAGTCATGATCACCAATGTCTGTTCCAGATAGGGCAGCTGATGATGATGATGATGATGATGATGATGATGATGATGATGATGATGATGATGATGATGATGATGGTGGTGATGATGATGGTGGTGATGATGATGGTGGTGATGATGATGGTGGTGATGATGATGGTGGTGATGATGATAATTGGGCGGCGAGCCAGCAGTTTGGCGGCCATGCCAGCCTTGGTCAGGATCACCCCTTAAAATGGTAGACTACGAGATATACTGAGGTTATTACAAGCTGTTCACACTCTAGAACAAAAGTAGTAATTAAAAAAAATGTTACAGTTAGGAGACCGTAGTATTTACATTGCAAGCAATAGAGGGCTAGTGAACACAGCTCAGTATTTTCTCTATTTGAAAGTAGAATATTGTTACAAGTACGTACCACCCCTCCCCCTCGGGTTTTTGCGCCAGCGATACGTATTTTAAAGCCATTTGTGACTCCAGAGCTAGAGAGCCCCCCCCCCCCCGAAATACTCCTAACAACAGCCTTGATTAATTATTCTTTCAGATTTTTTTTTTGTTTACCACCTTTTTTTTTTCTTTTGAAAGGGTAGAGGGCCAAGGTTTGGGATTGGATAAGATTTAGGGTTGAGGATAAGGACGGGGTTAGGGATAGGTGCGTAAACGTACGCGGCCCTTGCGCAAAACGCCTGGTGTGTGTACGTACAAGTTACAACAGCCTTTTAAGTAAGTAAGGGTAACAGTTTTGTTCTGGGGAAAACACAAAAATGAGCTAGTTTCAAATTATAATCAGACACATTCAGGAGCCCAAGCTTTGCATTGCAGACGGGCCAGTTTCGAGTCGCTGTCCACGGCGTAGCCGAGGGCCCCAGGAGAGTGCGAAGATGACCCATTGAAGGTTGAAGTAGCCCCGGGCCTGTTGGTCGAGTAGCGTGACCGCTAGGGGAAGCAGAGGAACCCACCGTAGCCATTCCTCGCCCGCGGAGTAGAATTTGCAATTTCCATCAGCGGCGGGGCTTGCAGTGAATAAGAAGTAGCTGAGACCAGAGCGAGGGCCCTTGCTCGCCCGGCGACCCTGTCGTCTTAAAATATTCCCCTCACTTCTAGCTCGTGTCTAGGGAGGAACGTAGTCCTAATGAAAATTGACAAAGTCGCTAATGGAACTGGCCGAGAAAGCCGGGAAGCCGAACTTCTAAATGTCCCTTCTTTCCCTCCACATCCCAAATGTCTTCACGCGCACTTTACCATTTTCTTTTTGTTTTATCCTTTGTCCGTTCCGTGCTTTTTTTTTTTTTTAACCTGTCTTACCTCTTTTCTTTGTTTTCTCCAACATTCGATGTTACAAATAATCACGTCTTATACTGGTGTTTCCCTCCCCCTCCCCCCCCTTTTATGTTCCACCCTCCCCCTTCCCCTCGGGCATCTCCGACTACTCGATCAGTCTCGGTACGCGTCACGCCAACCGCTGGGATTTTTTGTTCATCCGGTAATTCTTCCTTTTATCATTTCTGAACCCCCCCCCCCCTTCCGCCACACAATTTAACATCTACCAGTACTGATGTACCAACATCCGCCTGTCAAACAATTCTAAACCGAATACTCGACAGTCAACCAAGACACAAGCTGATGGAAAAAAACGTGTTTTTAGGTCTTCATTTTGGTAGGTTTCGCTGCCGTTAGCAGTTACATCTCACTTTTCTTGTTTTTATTTTTCTGGTTCGTGTTTCTGTGTGTTTTGTGGTAGGGAATAGTTGTGTTTTGTTGTTTTTTTTTGCCCGGGCAGCTGCCTTGTTCGGAGTGCTCTTTTCGACTTTCAACTGCTGAGGTATCCTTTACGTGAGCAGCTTGCACACGGGCCCTCCGAGTTCTTCTTCCTTATCCGAGAAGACTTGGTGTTCGATCCTACTTACCATAGGATCAGGGACAGGAATTATTTTCCCCCCCAAAAAAAATTCCAGCATGCCTGCACCGACCGGGGATCGAACCTGGTATCTTCGGCCTCAGAGGTGAACACTTTGCCTCTAGACTGACGCGTCCCCGATGATAGAAAACATTACATCTGTGGTCAGTATAAGTAAGAGCGAGTCACAAAACAAGCCAAGAACTCTGAGGCAACCACAAAACCTAATAACATGCAGTTTTCATCTAGATTTATTTTATGGCGACCTGAGATTTCGTTTGCTCTATGTCAATTTTCTGAAAAAACTGGAGATCTTTTAGCATGCATAAAGGGTATAACAAATGCACACTTTGACACTTGTTGAAAATGCGTTGTGGCACTTATCAAGTTGTTTCACAGTTCCGATTTGTTGTAACTCCTTATCATAATGCTACAGTCCTATAACAACGGCCATAATACTAAAGTCACAAACGTTTAACGTCGAATCTCAGTTTTGCAAAGAGTGAAGTTGGAACAAACAAGAACCAAAGTCGCGATGTGTAATGTTTGATGGACGAGTGAAGCTGTGGGTATATTATTGAACAAAAAAGGGTGTGAAACGAATGCCGAGAGTCGTGACATCGATGTGGCCGGGGTTCTAGAAGATGTCAGGAAGTTAAAGGCCGAAACATCTAATGAAAGAATCCACCCTTCCTCTGGAGATCGTCATCCGGCTCGCTCCGTCTGAAGCGTTTTTTACCACTATTATGCTCGACGAGAATGATTTTCAAAAGTTGAACCCTACCTTTTCCTCCCCGCGTTTTATAGTCTAACACTCCTAGTTTTTCCCGTCCGTGTTTTGCAAAAATAAATTATTTTTTTTTAGGAAGTGTATATCCGTACAACATGTTGTATAGATATGGACAGTGCATATCCGTACAACATGTTTACCAAAAGCGCGACTGGTGAATGTTTGCTGAAACAAAACTTGGTATGGTGTTCACGAATTGAAAGTGTCAACACATGGAATAGTCAGATGGACCTGGGGGCGTGAGGGTCTAGTCAGTTTGTATCAATGGTCGGTAGTCAGATTGACTAATCAGGCGAAAAGGGGTTGGGGTAGCCATTGGTGATCGACGTACACTCAAGTATATTCAAGCGCAGATCACGCAATCTCCGAGCAGAAGTCGGATTGTATTGCTACCAAGCCGACTCATATTTTTAAAAACTATGCAAATTAACAAGGTCAGTAATTTCGTATTCCGGTGTGTGTTCTACGTCATCGAATTGTGTGCGTTGTACGGATATGCGCTTCCTTTTTTAAGAAAAGATTTCTCCTTCCGGTGGCGAGTTTCGGTAGTTTGGCACTACTTTCTGGTGTATCATGAATTATTAAGATGTAAGGACAACAATGCCAATCGAGATGCCTAAGGAAGCATGTTTTTTGTGAAGTCAAAAATTGGCAAAAAGAAAAAGTTGTATGTAGCAAAGCCTCACAATCACATAAGAAATAACACCCAAACGATATTACTTTCTTTTTTTTTTTGGTGCCAATTTTTTACTTTGCTTTAAGCCTTGCTGCGACCCCACAGTTTTTCTGCGGTTCTCATAATGTTGTTTGTAAGCCTTATCGTAAACAGAGCTGTTTTTCTTGTCGCTTATATTCCTTAGACCTTGAGAAGTACCACACTCAAGGATACACTACCCCAGCTGTAGCCATTAGATCTACACAAACAGGCACTAATGGATTGACGTCAAGTTACTACGTAGACCTGCTAGTTACGACGTCCCACCACCGTCGATTTGACGTAGGGAACTCGCCTCGATGGTAATCCTGCCAATCCTACGGAAATCTATGTTGGAATGACGTAGGGTTGCCGGCTGACAGATCTGATGACTACAATTGGATCTGATACACCTGCCCTTAAGTTCGAATTAGTACCAGATCCTCAGAAAGGACAACAGAGCGATTTAGAGCGACAGACACAGATTGGTCTAGAGGCAAGATGCTCGCATCTCATGCCGAAGATACCGGGTTCGATCCCCGGTCGGTGCAAGCATGTTAATTTTTTTTCGGAAAAAAAAATCATGTCCTGATTCTGTGGTAGGTAGGATCGAGCACCTAGTCTTCTCGGAAATGGACGAAAAGCTAAAAGGGCCCGTGTGCACGTTTTGCGCAAGATATCGTGGCAGTTGAAAGCCGAGAAGAGCAGACAGAACAAGGCCGCTGCCAGGGCAAAATTAAAAGAAAACAATTAATTCCTACCACAAAAACACACACACAAAACATTAACAAGAAAAATGAAAATAAGAAAAGTAAGGTGTAAATGCCCTGGGCAGCGAAATTTCCTAAACGAAAGACAAAAGTCCGACTCATCTGCCCATTCGTAAGGTTACCAGTACTAAAGAACCTAACTTCTTTCATAGCACACTAGGTCATTTATTCTTTCGCTGTCAAATAATCTGATGCGCGCAATTATTACTGCACAAATGTCACCTTCTGAAAGATGAAAGTGTAAAAGTGAGAGGGGAGAAAACACAGAGAGAGAGAGAGAGAGAGGGAGGGGGAGAGAAAGAGAGACAGAGAGAGAAAGAGAGAGAGTGTGTGAGATAGAGAGAGACACAGAGAAAGAGAGAGAGAGTGTGAGACAGAGAGAAAGGGAGACAGAGAGAAAGGGAAAGAGAGAGACAGAGAGAGAGAAAGAGCACAGATACACACACACACACACACAAAAAGAGGGAAAGAATAAATTTTCAAATTTCAAAGCATGGATGCGCCAAGTTAGATGTAGAAATGAATCAATCAAACCAGCGTACACAGACTTTCCGCTCAACTTTCCCAGATGTCTTATGTTGGGACAAAATAGCAAAATGTGGTCATGAAAAATGCACAGAATGTCATCAAAAGTGTTATCGAACGTCTGAAAGGCTTGTTAGCGGGAAAATTTGGCCGGTGTCAAAAGGTGCCGGCTGGTCATTAAAGCCGCATCCCAGTGGTGAGTTTGGTGCGCAAAAATCTGCAATAATTCAAATCATTCCTGTGAATGCAGTTGTCGCATGTCGTCCTGAGTAAAGGGTTTCATTTTTTGCATGTTTTTACACGGGGGGTAAAATGTGAATAAAGAACGTGGTTTTATTTGAAACTGTCATTACAAATCGTTCACATAAGCAATTTATGGCGTGATTCAAGATTTTACGGCGTACGTGTGCAAGACAGAACACCCACACACACACACATACACAAATCCCATTGGTCGGTACGAAATATCAAATGCGCATTTAGGAGGTTATGAATTCATTTCCACCAAAGTTCCACAATTTTTTCATACGTTCTATAATTTCTGATTTCAACGCGCCTCCCCCGCTCCACCCAACCCCTCTGATAATGGATTTACCTCTATTTCTGTTTAATATTAAAATTTCATGTGCTCAGACCTCCTCGTCGATACTGTTTGTATCATGAAAACAGTTCTGCGCGTTTTGAAGCAAAAATTCTTACTATTTGCTGAAATAAGATTATAATTATTTGTTGTAAATAAAAAGTTTAAAAAATGTAAACTGACCTAAATCTATATTATGTCAGCAGAGACATATCCTTATATGGAGAGATTAATTTAAACGTGGAAAGCATTTTGTCTCCAAATTCTCTCAATTTTAGTTTTTCCAAGTTTTTCAAGTTTTATGACCTGACCTGACACTAAACCGAAAGTCTGTATATATATATTTTTTAATTTTCATTTAGAATTTCTTTTTATTGTTTAATAAAGTTGTAGGCCTACACTTACATCAGAATCGAAATAAATAGCATTGTATCAAACAAAATGACATGACAAGTTTCGTTCTACCTTTTGCTCTTTTTTTTTTTAAAGAATTGATTATATAATTTCTTATTATTTCTTACTAACGTAAGATTTTGCAAATGATATCCTTTTCTTCCTTACTACCATACACTAATCTATGCTACAAAGCTGGTGAGGGACACATGTTGAAGCCTATCTCCCCACGTGATAACCAACCTATAGCATTCAGATTTGGTATGGTCATTCCCCACCCCTGAGCTTATGGTGTGGTCATATAAAGGGCGACTTTTGTCCTAATTGTTTTTTCGACTTAAATTAGTTTTCTTTCCAATGCAGTGTTTCCTTAAATTGTTTCGCTGCTAGCCGTAAGTCCATGTTTTTTATGCGACACTGGAGTCGGAAACGATTTGTATTTCAAGACGGCAAATCAGGGGTCTCTGCCAAGTGACCAAGCGAAAATGTTCATAAGCGACTGGGTTTATTAGAAAAGCTCATTGCTGGTCCTGTCTTTGCCAATCGGGGTTTCCTTTCAGTTGTTTGTTTGTTATAATGTCAGTGGATCTGCCCATGCCTGGCATTAGCTAATAATCAATAATAACACATGCACGCGGCACTGACGTCAAGTCATATTTTCAATACGGTTTACGATAGCTACTCGGATAGTGATGACACCGTTGTCACTGATTCCAAAAGGTCTGTTTCCTCACTCACTCACTAACTCACTCACCCATTCACTCACTCACTCACTCACTCACTCACTCCCTCACTCACTCCCTCACTCACTCACTCACACTCACAGGGGGTCTGTTTCGTCACGTTGAAACATAAGGGGTTAACAAGAATAGCATTGTGGTTTTGATCGCGATGACAATTATGTCATCAAGTTAGAGGGGCCGACATCGATTGAAAGATATTAGAGTAAGACATACGTTCATTTAGTTTCTGACTAAAATTTTTGCAACATAAAATGCTAGTCGTTCTCATATACAACATACCGAGTGAGTGAGTGGGTGTGTGTGTGTGAGAGAGAGAGAGAGAGAGAGAGTAGTGAGTGAGTGAGTGAGTGAGTGAGTGAGTGAGTGAGTGAGTGAGTGAGTGAGTGAGTGAGTGAATGAGTGAGTGAATGAGTGAGTGAGTGAATAAGTGAGTGAGTGGATAGGTGAGTGAATGAGTGAAGTGTGAGTGAATGAGTGAGCGAGAGAGAGAGTGAGTGAGTGAGTGAATAAGAGAATGAGTAAGAGTGAGTGAGTAAACGAGTAAGAGATGGAGAGAATGAATGTATTGAGTGCCAACATAGAAATCCCGTGTCTTGTCTGCTCACCGCTGACTTAATTCAATTTGTGCTCGGCTCGTAGCGTGAGTAACTTTTTGTCACACACACACACAAAGATGGCTCCACTCTTTCTCTGGGTGTCTCTCTTTGTGTCTTAACTCCTCATTCACTCACTCACTGAGACTCACTCACTCACTCACTCACTCACTCACTCACTCACTCACTCACTCACTCACTCACTCACTCACTCACTCATTCACTCAGACACTCATTCACTCACTCACACATTCACTGCTTCACTCATCATCATATTCACTCACTTACTCACTCACTCATACACTCACCCACTCACTCACTCACTCGCTCACTCACTCACTCACTCATCCACACATTCACTTCCTCACTCATCCACATATTCACTCCTCACTCATCCACACATTCACCCACTCACTAACTCATCCACACATTCACTTCTTCACTCATTCACACATTCACTCACTCACCCAATCACTCATTCGTTGGTTTACTCACTCACACATTCACACATTCACCTACTTGACTCACTTGATCTTTCACTCACCGTCGCGTGCTCGATGACATGCTCGCCCAGTCTTGCCTTCATCTAATGTACCTCCCTATCTCCCACCCCACCCCCTTCCCACCCCCCTCCCCCCGAGTTACCTAGTTTTTCAACCACTGATGAATATCTTGCAACTTTTGGCCTTCAACATTAATTTTTTAACAATTCAATTTAAACATTTTTAGTCAACTCACTACAACACTGGATATTTTTTCATTAGCCTGAGGACGTTTTGTCATTTTTATTTGGTTATAACAACATTTTATTTTATCAACAGACGCTTTTTTTTTTTTCTATCACAACACAATTCAAACGTCTTACTTTCACTGTGATTGCTTCCCTTGGACTGGCGGCAGTGATGGCCTCTCGCAATTCGGTTCAATCGATATCACCAACCAAATATCGCTTCATACCTAACAGTTTCACAACAATAGACCAATCATCATTAGATCGATACTGTACTTAATCGTGGTGAAAGGAAAAATAGAAAAGATCTGTACCAAATCAGAACGTTAATGACGTCGGCTAGTCCCATTTGGCATGCCATATGGACACACGAGGGGGTCGGACTGGCCAGGAGACAGTCGCGTCCTGAAGCCAGAAATATCAAAGAAGATGATGATGGCTCTTACTGGCATCCTTTGGGGGGAACTTGAAGGTGCTACAGGGCTTGAGGCTCGAGAATGACAGAAGGACAGAGGAAGAGGGAAGAGAGGGGGTAGGGAAGAAGCAGGCTGATGATTGGGGTGAGGGGCAGGGCTTCTCTTGCTGCCGAATGCGTTATTGTGTGGCAGAAGAGTGCGTGGAGACCGGGACAATAAAGAGAAAAGAAAACAGTGCAGAAGATAAAAAGAGAGGATGAATAGGAAAAGAAAGTCTATTGCTTTATGGCTGGCATAGTATTAAATATAGGAAGTGTATATCCGTACAACATGTTGTATGGATATGGACAGTGCATATCCGTACAACGTGTTTACCAAAAGTGCGACTGGTGAAGGTTTGCTGAAACAAAACTTGGTATGATGTTCACGAATTTAAAGTGACAACACATGGAATAGTCAGATGGACCTGGGGGCGTGAGGGTCTAGTTAGTTTGTATCAATGGACGGTAGTCAGATTGACTAATGAGGCGAAAAGGGGTTGTGGTAGCCATTGATGATCGACGTACACTCAAGTATATCATTAAGCCAATTCATATTTTTTAAAAATTATGCAAATAACAAGGTCAGTAATATAGTATTCCGGGGTGTGTTCTACGTCATCGAATTGTGTGCGTTGTACAGATATGCACTTCATTAAATATATGTGGCGTTGGCAAGAATTGAGGACTGTGGAGTGACTGGCATTCAGCGACAAAACCTGAACGTAAACATGATGGAAGGAAGGAGTGAAGGAGTAGGGACTGGAAGAGACGATGGTGGCATCGAAAGGAGGGTGGGTGGGGGGGGGGGGAATGCCAAGCATAATTAGAGGACAATCTGGCGCATTTTCTGCACGGGGCGGGGAAAGGTTGGGGGTGGGGGGTGGGGTGGGGGTGGGGGCGGTAAACAACGAAGAAATAGAGGATGAGGACGGGAAAAGGCAGGTTAGGTTGTGGGTGGGGGGGGGGGGGGGAGACAAATAAGAACGATTTATTTTAAGAACGTTTTGCAAACTCTGAGATTTCTGAGTGAATGAGTGAATGAATGAATGAATGACGACTGATTATATTAAACGAGAAAGAGATAAAGCAACTATCTGAGTGGTTGAGTTATAAAGTGAGTGAGTGAGTGAGTGAGTGAGTGAGTGAGTGAGTGAGTGAGTTAGTGAGTGAATGAGTGAATGAGTGAGTGAGTGAGTGAGTGAGTGAGTGAGTGAGTGAGTGAGTGAGTGAGTGAGTGAGTGAGTGAGTGAGTGAGTTAGTTAGTGAGTGAATGAGTGAATGAGTGAGTGAGTGAGTGAATGAGTGAGTGAGTGACTGAGTGAGTGAGTGAGTGAGTGAGTGAGTGCGACAGTTTCCACAAACAGGCCGAGCAACAAACAGAAAAAGACAAATATAATAACAATGTCCATGTTCAAGAACTTTCTCAATAGAAGACGCAGGGTAGAATCTGAGCACCTCTCCAGACCCAGGGTAAGGTCACTCTCAAGACGTCGACAACAACTGTCGCAGCGCCTACAGACCGACAACTTCAACCTGACGTCGGCCGCCAATTAAAAGACACCCCTCGACTGAGCTCGCCCGTCAAATCGACCGGAAGGCGAGGAAATCTTGCTCGTTGTTTGTGGTCTGTACGCTACGGGAGGCCCGGGGGAGGACAGTTGGAGGGGGGGAGGGGGGAATTGGTCCTGTTAGGATTTGATCAAAGGTTTGTTGTGTCTGGATGAAGATGTAGTCTGGTGACAGGAAAATCGCAACGCCGTCATCCGAAATTTGATCCTTTAATGACTGAAGGACCCGACAGGATTGACTGAGAGTTTGTCTTCCCTGTGCTGGTAGAGCAAAGATACTAGAAACAATAAGATGAGACGGCTAGCGCATTTAGCGTGCACAGATTTTGCATAGCCACCGAGCGGCGAATGCACGGAAGTCATGAACAATGCAGCAATTTACAAAGCCAAATTGGGAAAATATTGAGTTTTGTTCAGTGTTTACCTATCACTGCAGGCCTTGATCGACGTCACTTATTTTGTAATTTTAACTTCGACCGCTGTAGGAAAACTCTGGCATATTTTTTTTTTTTTTTTTAGTTGCAGTTTGTACTGTAATAAATTGGCATCATTAATTTATCATTGCGTCAAGCATTCTTTTCATGCTATGCACCATGGGTCCCGACCCCGATCAGCGAGTAAACTGTGCAAGATTTGTTCAGAGGTGAGAAGAAGGGAATGCCTCATCTTACTGTATCTAGTGTCTTTGGGTGCAGGGAACAAATTGTACACAGATGAGTAGTGGGCGGTGGTTTGGGGCTTAAGTTATTGTTGTTGTAGTTGTTGATGCTGGTGATGGTGATGGCGGCGGTTGGCTGTCGTAAACAGCGGTAAACAGGCTGCATAGTGCGTGCAGTCAATGGTCAGTAGCGAGACCCGTAAGTGACTGGGTAATCCGGAGGCCGAAGGACGAAGCTAGAGATTGGGGGAGGGCGGGGGGGGGGGGGGCATTTGCCGGTAGTGCTTGGAAAGCTGGTACATCATAAACCAGGTTGCAATGCGTTAAAAAAAAAGTTGTCCGGCCCAGTTGACCCCCCCCCCTTTTTTCCCCACCTCTTATGTTATTGTGGTTAGGTTTTCCTTGTTGGGATCTTTCAGATGAAATGACGGTTTGTGAGTTTATTCAGTTATTGAGATTATTTTCTTTTTTACGCTTTTTTAATGTTCATGTGTCGATCAGTCTAATAAGGGTAGAATCATGTGATGGCCATACTTACTATTTTTGCCCCCCCCCCCCCAGTCCCCCACCACCGAGTCCCTTTGCTTTGTATATTCTTAGGCTGTTGTTATAAGTAAGTCCGCACCTCAAAGGCCTTTTGCGCTAGGGGCACGTACGTGTAGTACCTATCCCTAACCCCGTCCTTATCCTCAACCCTAAATCTTATCCAATCCCTAACCCTGCCCCCTTGCCCTTTCAACCAAAAAAAAAAAAAAAACCGGAGGAAAACAAAAGAAAATCTGAAAGAATAATTCATTAAGGCTGTTGTTAAGGAGTATTTCGAGAAGAGTTCTCTAGCTCTGGAGTCACAAATGGCTATAAAATACGTACCCCTAGCGCAAAATAGTTCGGGGCGTACACACAATTACAAGTAAAAACCATATTCTGTACCTGAAGAAAACTTCAGAGACTGAAAGCTTAAACGTCTTAAACGTGTCCCTGGCCTGATAATTTAGGTATTCTCACGTATACACACTGTTTTCTTGTGTCCTGGTCAAAGTCGAACTGTTTTTCTATATTTCATTGGCCCTTGCCCACACCACCCCAGTTCCTCCTTTCCTTTCCCGGGGTTTCTAACTTTTGTTTGTGTGTGTGTGTGTGTGTGTCTTTCTTCCCACCGTGGCACTGTCAGGACCAGTGCTGTCCTAAATTCACACGTTGGGCTTATTGACTTCATTCTTCGAACGAGGCAAGTGACCTACTTTTACTTTCTTTGGAATGAGACCAGATTCTACGTTTTGCTTAGTTTTCTGCGCATTACGTCACAATCTATGGTGGGAAAATTAATGTCCCTTTGATATTGTCATACAAGAGATAATTATACGATATTTAGGAATGTCGGGCACTACGAAAACAAAATCTATATGACTAAAAATCTGTAAATTAATTCATGTGATATCTCACATGTTTAAGAGCGGTGTCTTAGTTGTTGTTGTTGTTGTTGTTTTTGAAACCTTTTAAGAACAACAATAAAAAAAAATTAAAACTAAAAAGAAGAAGAGACGAAACAATAAAAACGGGAAAATGATTTTAATTCATTTTCCGGAAATATTAGCACCAAATTTCAAGTACATCTGGCCATGTAACTTCGTTGAAAAGACATTTAATACCAACATACAAGCATACGGTAGAAGAGGGGGAAGGATGTCACGACAAAAAATGTTCTTAGAGTTGTCCTAGTAACATGCACAAAGAGGCGTTTATTTAATGTCTTTCAAACAGGCACCAACAACTCAAGCAAGATATGGGAGGGGGAAAAAATGAAATAATCCACAAATTGATATTCATAGTTGTCAAGATGTCATGAACTCCAGAACGGGCCAAATTGCAGTATAGAAAGGTCTGTTCACAATGGCAAGAAACCATTGGCAACCCAGATTTTGGTCTGTCTACGCTGATGAAGACACGATTTCCTGGCCACCCTCAGGCTATCTTTCCGTCAATAAACGGGAACCTTTTAATTATTCTCACCATCAGCGCGTGCAGAATCCCGCCCGACCACCCTCTCGCCTACAATCACCCTCCCGCTGTGTATGCGCTTGCTTTCTTTCGTTTCATTGAACTCGACTCCCGTTTGTGCTTTTAATTTTTTTTTTTTCGTCCAGAGTTCTCGCCCGTCTCACATTGCTTGGATCAAGGGGAGAGAAGGCTGGATGAGAGCGAAGAATTTTTTTTAAAGATTATTTTGGGTAAAAAGTTGTCAAGACTGGATAACTGCAGACACGATACCAGGAACTACTGACGCGATCTTTTTCACTGTTCGTGAACGAAAAAACATATTATCTATCTACAAAAGAAATCGAATTTGAAGTTATTGCTTTTTGTGGGTTTTTTTTTTCATTGATCACACTTTTCCAGAAAGTCAGAGATATTCTTAGAGATCTCAAATAAAATATCTGTGACCGAATAACAAAACATATTATTATTAAAATTTTATATGGAATTGGCGAAAAAAATCTTCAGTTTCGAGAAGTTCGAAGTTCGAAGTTCGAAGTTCGAAGTGAGTCTATTCTGTGTAGTCTAGGCTCCCATCTTGATGGTGTCGTCCAGATCAAATACTACCTCTGACTGGTCGAAAAAAAATACCCTGTAAGGCAGGGTTCCTCTACATCGACATATTATCGTTACCCATGACAACAGATAGAATTATAATGGTCAGACATATTTCTGGGTTTTCGTTGGCTCCAAATTGCACACTATTAAAACTTAACAGATGATAGAGATACAGTACTCGCTGGGAAGTTGCCACAAAATTCCAGTATTTTACTGCATTTCAGATTCTGGAAGCTGCCTCATTTATTTTATAGAAATAGTTAGAAAGCAGTCAGCATTCCTGTGAGAGGTTGGGAAAATAAATTCGCCTCATCCAATTGCAGCTTGAGAAATGTAGTCTCGTTAACAAACAGGAGCCGGGATTTGGAACAACTTAAGCTGAACGTAACTTTTAGGTGTAACTTAGAGCACTAGATGGTATTGGTGGTGATTGCAGCAGTTTTGGCTGTTGCAGTAGTAACAGTAGTAGTGATGGTGCTGTAGTTGTAGTAGTTTGAGTCTGAGTTTGACTTTTGGGTTTTACGATGCGTCGGCACGTTAAGGCACCCTTCAAGGTCTTTTCTATGTACTTCATTCATGTTTGGTACTCAGAGCTTTAGCATTTTAAATTTCATAAATAGAATTAAGTACCATCTAAATTTTATTACATTGGTAAAATTCTCAAAATTGTTTCAGTGGTGGTGGTAGCATTATTTGTAGAAGTGCCCTTAGTGATGCTATTAGGAGTGGTTATAGAGGTAGTAATAGTAGACAACAGTAGAGGTAGACAAAGAATAACATATCTAGAGAGTTTGGACAGGTGGACGACAGGAAAAAACCAGGACCATATGGGCTTTTTGAGAGCATCCGAGCGGAGGAATGAGTGGCGAACCATGATCGTGGATATCTGTTCCAGATCCGGCACTTAAAGAAGAAGAAGAAGAAGAATAGTACTATTATAAGCAGGTACAGTTATAATGGTGTTGAGACTATTAAATAGTAGTCAGTGGGGCGTTTGTAACGATACAACCTACTGCACGGTAGCGACAATACTAGTAGTAATAGTAGTGCTATTGTAGTAGACAGTAAATGTGTTATCTTTGTTTGCAGTAACAAGATTTATTGCAATAAACAGAATAAAGACGACGTTGCTAAGCCATCATTGGCTTGAGAAAGTCAACAACTTCAAGTACTGGGTATCGAGTGCAGCCGGCACCCCCGGGCGGGTTTCAGTTAAACAGATGGCGCGCGCGGAGCTCTAGGAAGACATGAATACATGGGAGGTAATGAGGGGGGCGTGGTTCCGGCGGCCGGGGGATTAGTGTAGGACGGGTGGCTCTGAGGCCCTTGATGGCAGCCAAATAACGGGCATGGCCTGAATGGATTTGTGCTGGTGTCGCTAATTAATGTGTAAAGCGTGGCTGGTGTTGATACAAACAAATACACGTCATTTGCCGGATTGCACATCGGATATTGTCCAGGAAACAATCTGGCAGACGATAGGCCTTTGATGAGAGTTGTTTCCTCTTGTACTGTACAGTATACAGCAGACGTGGATCAGAATTTCTTTTCAGTGGCATCAGTAAATGCACAGACGCAGCAAAAGTTAATGTGGAGGTTAAGCGGGCAAAGCGGGTTTTGGGTGGGTAGGGAGAGGGGGTTGAGAGAGAAACTATGCCTGAGCAGTTTTGAAGCATCAACAAAATTGTAGGCAGAAATTGTGACAAAAGTTGAGTATTATCACAAGCAAATGTCACAGAAAACTATTCCATTTGCCTCTCTACCACCAATTCATTCAGAACGGTCTTGTGAGCAAATGAAGTAGTTGCATATTATTGAATAGTTTAAGATCTGGCAAATAATATAAGTGTTTCTAGTTTGCTTGTTTGTTTGTTTGTTTGTTCTGCCGCCTGTCTTATTCGTGGAGTCACAAAACTGGACACGGTCACTTTATAATGACTTTCAGTAGGGCGAAAAAGATTATCGTTATGAATTGCGTCGGCGAACACTGTTGTAACTGCAACAGTGGAAAAAATCTACTATCTAAAAATAATTCAAGGGGGCTTTTTGCACTCTTTTGTTTAGAATATTAGCGGGTTGAAATGATCAGTTTAAATCTGAAGCAAAAAAAAAAAAAGTATCTTTTCATGCTTGTGAATGTTTGTGTGTTTGTACACGTGTAGTCTTTCCTGAAAAGTTGTAAAAAATAACTTACGACACTGTCCCTGGATGCCGTATTTGCACCGTCTCCCGGTTTATTGCCATTGTGCAGTGGAATGAAGAGTGATGTTGTAACTTTGTCACGATTTGGGAAGCAGTCACTCAATTGACGTCACAAAAGTCGAGCTCCGAAAAATTTAGTTTTGACGTCATCAAAAAAAGTGACATGATAAAGTGATGTTGATTTCTCCCTGTATTACTGACATAACTTTACAAATTTATTCCAATGTCTTTCTTTCGTCTCGAAGCACCAGATGTTTTACAATAATTGTAAACAATAAGATTGCATTTATGAATCATGTCTTTGTTAATAATTTACTCTCTGGTGTGTGGAAAAGGTATTTTTTTTTAAAAATTCCGATAGTACGTTTGTTTAACTGGACCTCTCAGAACTTATTTTACTCCAAGTTTTTACATTACTTTTATTCAAGTTAGGGGTAGAGCATTGCATGGCGGTCCAGAATCTCAGTTTAGTTACTTAAATGAAACATGCCAATAAGATCCGTAGGTTAACAAATACCGGTTGGAATGTCTGTCCGTTTGTCGCACAAGCATTACGGAAAAGCGCACTAGAGTACCAGATGACGCAAATGCATATGAAAACATTGAGGATATTAAAAAGTGGTAACATGTAATCTGCGCGGTAAAAAAGATTCGATTCAAGAAAATAAGAGAGTTTGATCAAATGCTTTTTGTATTTTCATCTGGACAACATTGCATCAGACTAGAAAGAAAAAATACAAGGATTTCTAAATGAGGGTTCAATTTTTCAACCTCTCATTTTGCAGGTTAATTATGCTTCAAACAGCAAAATATTAAATAAATATTGACACATCGAAGTTTGTGCCAATGGAAAAATCGTCGCCTAGGACAATAAAATAATTTATATTTTTTTCAAGACCTACAGACCAAATAACATGCAGGTAATTTTATTTATTCTTTTATTATACAAAACAAACAGCGTGAAGTTTTGTTTCGTTTTCTCTTTCTAATAAAATTCTTTGCCAAATGGTGAAAATGACGTCATTGAAAATTGTCGATCAGGTGACGTAAGCACAGCAAACTATCTCTTTGAAGTTAAATGCGTAATTTGATGGGCGAAATGATGATGACAATAATGGTTTGAAAAGAAAAAGATAAAATTGATGAAGATCCAATAATATAAAATAAATGTTTAGGATGTGTGAGTACAATAATATAAGATGTATACAGTGTGTTTGAAATAATATGTCTGGTAAGTACATTTATGTGAACACTGGCCAGCACTATGTATTGTTTAATATGTGTCATATGTTTGTGAGCAAATGTTTATATCCTGTATATATATATGTCTATACTATAACAATGAGAACAAGTAGCTGAGAATTGCCAGACAACCCCAAAACTAGAAACATGCAGTTTTCACCTAAATTCATTTTAAACTTAAACATTGTAATCTGCGATGTAAGAGGTGTAAAGCTTAGCGAGGAAAAGTTTTGAAATTGAGCTCTGCCTTTTCCACGCCTTATTTTATAGTAGAACATTCTTAACTTTTCCTGTCTGTATTTTGTAAGAAAAAGGAAGAAGAAAAATCTTCTTCCGAAGTCGTCTTTCGGCAGTTGCGTGACCATTCCCTGTGCGCGTGATTTTTTTTTTTCGTACTCACTTTACCAAATTCAGGAGCGGGGCAGAAACAGCTCCAATACATTACAGGGATTTTCGGTGACGTTTAGAGTCATTTTAGGGTTAGGGTGCACAGTCCAGAGGTTTGCAGCACCCATGACAGTGTTCGGTAGGACGAGAAATCCCTTAGCCAATGACCTGTGTTTGGGGGTCTGTTGCTGCCCCGCTCCTGAATTTGGTAAAGTGAGTACGAAAAAAAATCACGCTCCCGGTACAGTGTTAAATTTTATTTTCACAGGTTATAAAAGTGCATCAAGATGTCGAGGAAAGCATGATTATTTTTTTGTAAGCTCGGGGAACAAACTGGGTTATTCTACTTATGGGTAGTATAATTGTGTATGTACGTTCGGTCAGCTATATAAATCGATGGTGTCAGGCGCAAACCGGCCAAGTCCAAAAAATTTCATATTACTTTATATTGTACCAATTTATGAAGCCTGGAATCCTGCGTCATATGTAAAAGTAGCTGTTACCATTTTCCAGTAGAAATACTCAAAATAAGCATGTGATCAAACCGGCTAGGTCCATTTCCCATTAGTTTAGCGGCAGTTTTTTGTTTCCCCTGTAAAATTTGCTTATTTCAAATTGGCCGGTTTGCTCCTGTCACCATCGATATGCATATGTAATATGTGTGTATGTAAACACTGACTTGTATCCTGCATATATCTATGTGTATCAGTGCGTGCATACGTTATGGCTCACCTGTATCCTGGCCTCATTAAGTTTAGTAATCCTGGCCAGTTCCTCCCTGCAGTAAATGTCTGGGTAGTGGGACTTGGCGAACGCTGCCTCCAATTCTCTCAGTTGTTCCTGTCAAAGAACAAAAAAAATTCCACTGTTATTTATCATCTTTTACTTCATCCAACTCTTCATCTTTATTGACATTGGCTACCCATCAAAGAAAGAATAGACTTCAAGATTTTGTGCTTTATTTTTAAATGTTCAAACAGGCTAGCACCAGAATATTTTTCAGAGCTAGTGGAATCGTACCAGCCATCACGCACTTTAAGATCAGTAGACGCGAAACTTCTTGAGACGCCCACAGTCAGAATGTCGTTTGGTGAAAAGGTTTTTTCTATTGGTGGACCTAGATTGTGGAATAACATGAGGGTTGACACCAGGAAAAGTGAAAACATCGTCACATTTAAAAATAGATCCAAACTTGAATTGTTTAGGTCTGTTTTCTTTGAAACTGAATGATATCCCTTTTTGGTCTCCGAGGTTTGAGGACGTGAGTAGATCAAGTGTTTGTTAATGTGTGTGAGTGGGAGCCTTCTGAATTGAGTTTATGTTAATCCTGTTTGTAATTTAAGTTCAACGCATTAGAGCACATTATTTTTGGGGGATTTGCGCGCTATACAAGTTAATTATTACATTTTACATTACACAGTCCCTCAGCTTTCATCATGAATCTTGTCTCCATCAACAGTATCACCTACCGTGCTCTTAAATCCTAGCGCATTGAGACAAGTTTCTTTTGGGTCGGTTCTGTCTCAGGCGTGAACTTTCTTTGAATGAACTAACGAGACAGTTTTGTTTCAGTCGCACCAATGCGCCAGGTCTTGTCTAACGCCATAGACCACATCCCACACTACAGCTGAGGCAAAATAGTTCTGACTTAGTGTGCTGGGGCCCTTATTATTCTCATATAATCATTTTTTAGAGACATCTTCCGTTTATTATCATCGTTCCTTTGCAATATCATGTAAAATTCGTTCATTATCTTTACTTTTAAAGACACAGTTGATGACAATATCTCCATGTATAGGTAGAATGCGCATATCCACCATCTTGTCTGTCCGGACCCACTTAAGGCGTCGCGAACCAATCGGCGGCGAGTTCACTACTGTAAACAATGACACGTGTGTATATGCACATGGGAGACGTTCGGTCAATTCTTTCACTTCCTTTCCCTTGTTTACACGGATGGTAGGTAATCGGACCAGTTTGGATACATCCTTTCCACCCCTGTGACAACAGTCAACTGCAATGCAACCAGCGGGCATTTTAACTGCTTAGACACATCTCGAAGTTACACTCGTCAGCTGATCCACCGGCCATCTTGTTTGGCGGAAGTACAAAACAAAAACTCTGTGACGTCATGCGTATTCTACCTATAAACTCCGATGTTCTGATGACCATCATCATCATCACCAAGAGGAATTTTAATTCACGGAAATGTCAGGATGTTGGCATGATCGTATAAATAGTAATGGCCAATGACTTAAAGATAATGGACGAGTGACAGAAAGAGGCATGCAAACATAAAAGTAGGGGCCTGGCAGAAAGAGAGAATGGGGGACGGGGGAAAGAGAGAGGGGGAGAGGGGGAGAGAGAGTTTGAATTTGATCGCGGTCACATTGTGCGAGGAAAAAGTAAGACAATAGACAAAATATACTAGAAGGATAGATCAGAAGGGGACACTACCAGGAGCCTCCACCAACCACCCGAAAGAGGAGAAGGGGGGGGGGGGCAAACAGACCGACAGACAGAGGGAAACAGGGGAGGGGGAGAGAGAGAGAGAAAGATACGGAGAGAGGGAGAAATGAAGAAAGACAGAAAGAAGGAGAGAAAGGGGGAGGGTGACAAATACAATGGACATTTGAAAATAATTACTTGACAAGGAACAGGATTCAATGGTAATTTCTGATGAAATTAAGTCAATATTTGGCCCCACATTCTCGGACACAGAGCCCCCCCCCCCAACCCTCCGGACATCTTGTCTCTCCCGACCCACCTGTGTGAAGGTTGTCCGATGACGTCTCCGTGCAGGTGTAGGGCACGTGCCGGCTCCAGGGGTGTGACCGGAAGCTGAGCCTGGAGAGGCGCCACCTAGTGACGTAGTGGAGGAGAGGGAGAGAACTGGACTGGAACCTTCTGCTTTGATCTTCTTGAATGCTCCCTCTTGACCTGGAAAATCATTCAAACCAGCAGGTCAACACATCTTATCATATATATATAATTCACAAACTCTCCACCTTGGAAAGCAAAAGGTGTTGTTGTTTTTTACTAGGCCACTTACAGTCACCAAATTTTGCATGTAGTTTTCAAATAGAGTGGAGAGTGCACTGAAGTTTGGATTTTCTTATTGGTTTTGTATTTCAATGTATGCATTGTTTCATCGTGCTGTCAACAGTTCCAATTTTCATTCTCCATATTGGCCCCATTCTCGGCTGCAGAACTCCGAGACGAATCAATTCGTCATTGTTATTCCTTCTGTCGTCTTGCACACGTGTCATCGATATCAACAATGCAACAGTTTGCACCACACCCCTTCATAATTGAACGAAAAAGACTAGTATTCACTGTATTTATATGCGCGCAAATTGTGGACATATAGTGATGTAGTGAGAGAAGGAATGATTTGTCTCGGTATTCTGTGTCTCGGGAGACGATATCGTACATGTCATATAACAAAACCATATCAAGCGTTCAGTTTGGTGTGTAGTGTCTTGGCGCACATCAGTTCTGAAACAAGGCTGTAGATTATGAGAGAGAGAGAGAGAGAGAGAGAGAGAGAGAGAGAGAGAGAGAGAGAGAGAGATAGAGAGAGAGAGAGAGAGAAACAGCTTTATTCCTAAGATGTTCCTTGGGGCCACGGGTGAACTTTTTTTTTCTTTCAAGGGTCTCAGATTTAGAATTCTCTGCCTCTGTCTTTGAGTGAGACTGAACATTTTATAATATGTAAACATCAGCTGAAGAGTCATCTTTTTACACTCTGAATGTCCATTTTTTGGTTTTTAATAAAAGTATGCCTGTGTATTGTGTGTGTGATTTATATGATATATGTTGTAAAGCGCTCAGCAGAGCCTGGTTGGTAACTAGATGAAGTGCTATTATATGTTATGTACAAATAGTAGTATGGTTATGCCTGGTACGTCATCTAGTGATAATCATAGCGAGTTTCAATACTCAGTCCGGGAACTTCGGGATAACCACAAAAATCAGAAACATGCCGTTTTCACCGAAATTCGTTAATAAATAATTTAGTTTGGACTAGACAACTAAAATTGTGTGTATATATTATTTGCATCGTGCTCGGCCGGGACAGTTTTTCAACTTGAACACGCGTCCTTTGCCACTCGCCGTTTTTACCTAACATTCATACCGGTGTACAGAGACAGTGGACAGCGAATCACGTGTGTGTTCTCTGAACGAAATGACCACTGAGCACACTGCTGCAACTTTCACCCGCTGCTCATAGGGCCGCCCCCCATATTTTCTTTTCCTTTCTTAAGTCGCTGCAGTTTAGGTGTGAGGTGATTGAGGTAGCTGAGATGCCGAGTGGGATACAGTTGGCAGGGTTACCTTTCAGTTTGGCTCAAAGACCGCAGGATACATTTATGGGCGGTGGTTGGTGTTATATTTAAGCCGATGAGAACAGTTGATAAATGTGTGGTTTTGGGGGGGGGGGGGCGGGGGGCAGGGGCGCAAAGAAAAGCGGGGTGATAGACTTAGAGGCAGCCTCGTTCTTTTTTAGAAGTCTGCACCACCAGCTTTTAGCGGCTGTGAGTTGGGGGGGGGGGGGATGCTGGGCCCTCATAGTGACGGTATTCATACATACATGCACATAGAATTACTGTGACTGTATAGATAGATAGATAGATAGATAGATAGATAGATAGATAGATAGATAGATAGATAGATAGATAGATAGATAGATAGGTAGATAGATAGATAGATAGATAGATAGATAGATAGATAGATAGATAGATAGATAGATAGATAGATAGATAGATAGATAGATAGATAGATAGATAGATAGATAGATAGATAGATAGATAGATAGATAGGTAGATAGATAGACAGATAGCCAGATAGATAGACAGATAGCCAGATAGGTAGACAGATAGCCAGATAGGTAGATAGATAGGTAGATAGGTAGATAGGTAGATAGATAGATAGATAGATAGGTAGATAGATAGATAGATAGGTAGATAGGTAGATAGATAGGTAGATAGGTAGATAGATAGGTAGATAGATAGATAGATAGATAGATAGATAGATAGATAGATAGATAGATAGATAGATAGATAGATAGATAGATAGATAGATAGATAGATAGATAGATAGATAGACAGAGATGTGGCTTCATTTTTCTATTTGCCAGGAAATGTTACCTACCAATACATAAACTGTAAAGATATGACAGTAACTGCGAGTGGAGAAAACTAACGCACATTACATTAACTGTGATAAATAGTTCGTGTACCTTTTATAGTGTGAACAAGACTTTTAACCTGATAGTTTTTCTATATTCAGTCAAGTTAGTGTGATAGTTATTATGACCGTGTGACTATCTTCTATCTACACTTTGAGGAGGTTAGTTTGTCTGTCCGTGTGTCCTACATCTACACAGCACAGTGAGGGCACAAGTTGGTCAATAACCAGCTACAGTTGACCATATCCCCAGAGACAGCAAGATACCAGTACAATAGACGAGCACACAAATGCAATTAGCACTCGATATTGGCCTCGGGTACTGAGAGTATTTTCCTCGTGCTAGCTACCCCGGGTCTGTTGTACAGCACAGCTGGGCGAGTTTCGGACACACATTGTCACTTTTGCCATTGTCTTAGGTGAGAATTTACCGTAAACTTACGTAAGGTGACTGATTGTCTCAGTTAAGACAAAAATATGACAAACACTGAAGGTCTATGAGTGAGTGTTGAAAGCATCTTTCTCTCGACTTTTCTATTTTTCACTTTCGCTTTTTCTCTCGACTTTTCTATTTTTCGTTTTCGCTTTTTCTCTCGACTTTTCTATTTTTCGTTTTCGCTTTTTCTCTCGACTTTTCTATTTTTCGTTTTCGCTTTTTCTCTCGACTTTTCTATTTTCCGTTTTCGCTTCCAGTAATCTCTTTCTGATCTTAATATATTCATTGCTTTTCATTTTTCGCCACGAATTAAAAAAGACAGACGAGAAGGCGAAATAAAGAGAAGGAGAGAAAGGGACAGAGAGAAAAAAAGGAGAGAGGTTTTTTTTGTTAGTTCAACCAAAACACAACTTCCTGTTCGATATTCATACCTAGTGAAACTTTACTGTTATCAGATACGTCCCTCTGTTTCTGGTTATCATCAAGACAACTAATCGCCCCCTTATAATAACAAGGTTGTATCTCCTTTTTGGGGGGCTGAACTGAGTTACACACTACACACACTATTTCTACAGGCCTTCTCCACTGTGTGACAAAATATCGAGCGGATTCAGTATAAAAGTTATAAAGCTTACCATACTAAAAAGAAAAAAAATCTTACCGCTAAAAGCTATGAGCGTAAGAGACTTCAATCATCAATTTCTCAAAAGTTGACTATGAAGAGTTAGAACCCTATCATTCTAAGGTGACGTAATTATGACCGACCCAGAACTTGATTTAATAACTTTTATACTCGTTTACAAAACTTTTTCCAGATCTATACAAAACAACTTTTCTAGAATTTTACCAATGAGTTAGAATTATATGAATGTATTTAATTCTGTGTTAAACTTGACAGCTCTGAATACGAAACTTACATAAGGAAAGTGTACCCAAATAGACGGTGAAGGGCGCCAAGTCGCCGTTATAGTGCCGACACGTCGTAAAACCCGAACTCAAACTCAAACCCACATAACAACCTTTGCTATGCCAGCTGTATGTGCTAGGGGCTAAGATCCTCTTAATAAAAAGACCTCAAACTCTGGAATTTGACCAGTCAAATGTTTGAAATAATTTCCGCCGACAATTTTTTTTTTTTTTTTCTGTTTTGTTTTATTTCCTGCTAGATGAGATGCCCGGTATTATCCGGGATAAACCTGTGAACACACCGTTCTATCTCTCTCTCTCTCTCTCTTTTTTTTGGGTCTACAAAGTTTCCCATAGTCTACAGTCTTACAACAGGTTTCATGAACACCAAAGCACTCAGTACTCATTTTCTTGTAGGGAAATTGCGCGCACGGAATTGAACGCGTATTAATATCGTTTCCGGTGCGATGGGCTTACTACAGGGAGCCAAAACAGAGGCCATTGTACTTTTACATGAATATAACATTTTATTCAAAAATACATGAAACTTGAGTAAACACAATCGGTCGATACGAAATCGATTGGGCTGGATTAGTTGACACTTAGGAAAATTAACTTTATGATTGTTGAAACTGTTATTTAGACTGTTGCATTGAGCAAAAAAAAAAAAGAAAAGGCCAAAATTGCACCACAATGAATTACTCCCGCCACTATTTTTTTTTTTTATACTACTAGATGAAGTTCCCGGCATTATCCGGGATAAACCTGTAAACCTTCTGTTCTCTCTCTCTTTTGGGTCTACAAAGCTTCCCATATTCAGCCTTACTACAGATTCCATGCTCTCTCAGAGCACTGCGCACTCATTTCTGATAGGAAGATTATGAGCACGGAAGTGAACGCGTATTAATATCGTTTCTGGTGCCATTGCCTTACTACAGGGAGCCAAAACAAAGATCAGTGTATTTTACATTTTTACAACTTTTATTTAAAAATACCTGAAACTTGAATCAACACAATCGTTCGATACAAAAGCGATTGGACTGGATTAGTTGACACTCAAGAAAATTAATTTCATAATTTTTGAAACTGTCATTTAGGTTGTGGCGTCGAGCAAAAAAAGAGGCGAAATTGCACCACAATGAATTACTCCCGCCACTATTTTTTTTTTATGATAAGAAGATACTGAATGTTTCGCACCATACACTGACGCAGAACCATCTTAACATCATTGTCGGCTCCCGTGGGCAGATTCTTTTGTGATGGCGGGATTTTCATGCCCGTTTCAGAAACAAACGTAAATTTGCATACTTGGGGCCCCTAAACCCTTGAGGCCTCTGACAACTGCCCAGTGTGTCCATACGTTAAGACGGCCATGCACTGACGGACGTGCTGCCCTCCGAGAATCCAGATCTGGAACTCGCACACGATAAATTTCCGCATTTGTGAAACATTTTAAGATTTTTTTTATTTGTTTAATTTTCTGCCCTGTTACATTTTTATTTTTTCTGACGGAGATTCGTTGGCGGAAGGCTTGATTTGTCTTTCCCTTTCCGTTGCGTTTTATTTGTAGCGTTTTATTATTTCTTACGCCGGTTTTGCTTCATATAACTTTTTCTTTTTTCGACATTTTGTCTTTGCTTCAAGCCTTGCTGCAGCAGCACAGTTTTTCTGTGTTATATATATATATAATATATAATATTTTGTCAGTTCAATTCTTATATATGTCTGTGCTACTTGCATAAGAATAAGATATGTCATAATGGTCAAATTAACCCTTTGACTACTGAGACTATGAAAGCCAGATTTTTTCAAATCCAATTTATGTTAAGATCCACTTATTTCAGTTATTTTCAATGGTAAATATGAGTCTAAATCAGGCTACTGATGTGTATTTAAAAGGTAGTAATACTAATAGAGAAAAAAAAACAACCTGTAATTGATTGAACAGTAAGGAGTTTACTAAATTGCTGTTTCCGTATCAAAGAAGTGAAATCTTTCAGATCCCGAACTTCGAAAATAAGTCCGACATTAAAATTTCTGTCCGAAAACCCGGACGTACCAAAATAGTCACGACAATTCAGTAAAACGAACTACCCACCCGAGCTTGACAAATCTTGCAGATTCTTTGCACCAAGCCCAGCTGTAGATCTATCTAGATCTAGGTCACATTAATAACCGTACTTAGATCTGATGCAAAGACTAATCGGGTATATTCCATTTGCGAAACCGAATCAAGAAATAGCACAATTTGCGGGACTTGACATTTGCGTAACTCTTTCTGGATACTCTGTATCGATACAATTTTTTAGACACGCTTACACTGAACTTATCGTGACCCTCTCCCCCACTATCTGGGCCAGCAACAACATGGACTCGAAAAGAACAAAAAACGTCTGTGAATGTTTTCATAAACAGCTTAGAAACATTTTATTCAGCTCACCCAGCACTGTGTGAGTAAAAAAAACAAAAACAAACACAGCGTATCGGAGACACTGGATACCGAGACGGATCAATTCCTCGTATTCCGTCCGTCGTCTTGCGCGCGTATCATCGATTGTCAACAATGCAACAATTCGCACTACACCCCTTCAGAATTGAACGAAAAGGAGTAGTACCGAGCACTCACCGTGTTTATACGCGCGCAATTTGTGGACATATATAGTGGAAGAAGGAATGGTTCGTCTCCGTAATACATGTATATATCTCGGGTATATCCGTGAGGTCGTAGCAGGGACTGGTCGATTGCTTGGTAAAGTCAAACATTCATAGCAATAAAACTATTAAAATTTACATTGCTTTAAAAAAAAAAAGCATATGACAAGTATCTGATTAATTATTAAGTTGAATTAAAAATCTAAATTTTCTGATTCGCTGATTTTTGGAAAGTTGAAATAAAATTGTGTTCAGTTCGGATACCGGGTGATTCTGATGTGCGCTGTCAGGCTGGTGGAGAAGGTGGGGGAGGGTAAGTCTGCCTGGGGAGGCGCGGAGGGGGGAGGGGGAGGGGAGGGGGGAGAGGGGGATTCAACAACTGTTAGTACTTATTATTATTGATAGATCATTAATCAATACGTATGATCTGTTTTGGTTGTTGTATTGTTGTATAGTTCTGCAGACGGTTCTGCCTGAAACAAATCTTAATATATAAAAAAATAGTGGCGGGAGTAATTCATTGTCGTGCAATTCTGGCCTTTTTTTTTTTCCCACTACAGCCTAAATGACAGTTTCAAAAATTATAAACTTAATATTCTTAAGTGTCACTTAATCCAGCTCAATCGTTTTTGTATGGACCGATTGTGTTGATTCAAGTTTCAGGTATTTTTAAATAAAAAGTTGTAAAAATGTAAACTACAATGATCTTTGTTTTGGCTCTTTGTAGTAAGCCCACCGCACAAGAAACGATATTAATGCGCCTTCAATTCGGTGCGCCCAATTTCCCTACCAAAAATTAGTGCGTAGTGCCCTGGTGCGCATGAAATCTGTAGTAAGACTGTAGAATATATAGGAAGCTTTCAAAAAGAGCGAGGCAGAGATAGAACGGCGGGTTCACAGATTTATCCCGGATAATGCCGGGTACCTCATCTAGCATAGGTATAAATATTGTAGAGTTTGTAATTTGTTTGCTTTTTTTTGTTTGCTTATTTAATTTTGACTCCAGGCAGTGATGACGACAAAGGAACGAACCGGGAGATTCTTTTGATCTACTGACATCTACACCAATATAGTTCAGTTTCACCATAGCAGTGTAAATACGCCTTTAGGTTTGTCTGTTCATATCTAAATGACCAGATGAGCCACACCGTCATTAGCCGGGATAATCCTGTTTTCCACTGAAAATTTCCCGTAATAGTCCACAGGCTTGCTTCAGAACTCATGCGTGGCGGGGCAGTGCGCATCAGCTGAAAGCTTGTCAAATTAGTCTCCCCGTGCGGTGGGCTTGTCAAAAATACCACAAAAAAGATGAGTGTATTTTACAGTTTTACAACTGTTTAAAAATAAACACACAACCGATTGATTAAAAACAATTGGGTTCGATTTTTTGTTACTGAGAAACTCAATTTTATGATTTTTGAAACTGTTGTACAGGCTGTTGCCTTGGGGAAGAAAAGGGAGGGGGGGGGGTGTGAAAATAGCACCACAATGAGTACTCCCGCTACTTTTTTTTTAAATAATATAATACGATTTAAGCCTACATTTGTGGATTACCTGGCATGAAGGTTTTCAAACTGCCCGGTAGGACGAGAACAACAACTGTAATCAATAACAACTACAAAAAAAGATACACTGAGCTCATACGACATGGAACCCACGATTATGAGAACAGTAAATTGTGGTTTATCTATAAATATTTCTTAACTGACAAACGATTGTTGTGTCAAACTCCAATTTGACTTTTCTTTGTTCTGATAAAATATTCAAGTGACCGTTCTTCTCGGTATGATACTTCCCCCCCCCCCCCCCCGCCACTATCATTATAATTGTTACCTTGCTATAATGGAGTTAGAGGTGAGCACCTAAAACTTCGTGACTAGGAGACCAAAAATTTTGAAAATGTGCATACGGTCTCAATATTTGACGTGGATACATCCATTTTTGACAAAATCTAATCTTTAACAATATTTGTTTACATTTAATTTTATTTTGAGTCGCAAAAAAAGAGGCGCATTTACGGTGGGCAGAATCGAAAAGTGTGACCGGAAATTTGGCCTTCTTCCTTGTCTTTACATATATGTGAGTGTGCATGGGAAAACCCGGCATAAGTCGGCAACATGACATTTTGAGTTCTGTACATATAATAAAAGACAAGACATTTCTGATAAATTGAAGTCAGTGATCCCCTAAAACAAGATTTTGAGAAAACGGCATTTAATCCTAAAAGTGGCAATAGCTAATTGACCAAGTAATATTGGAGTGATTGCTGTCAGGAGACTGTAGTCTAATAACTAAGCAGTTATAGAGATCATAGTGAGTAGTGTTCACTGCTCATCTACAGTTTACCTTGTAAAATGCCACGGTCCCCTAGCAACAACCAAGTCGGAAGTTTTTGGATCTTGTTAGGAGATCGTAGTCTAATTACAAAGCCGTTATAGAGATCATAGTGAATAGTGTTCACTGCTCGCCTACAGTTTACCCTGTAACATGCCACGGTCCCCTAAACAACAGCCAAGTTGAAAGTTTGTGTCGGACCCATAATTTCACTTCAAAGCCGTTTTTCTCAAAATCAGCTCTTTCGACATATTGTGGGTTTTCTCATGCACACTCACATATATTCTGATCAAAAATCAACTTTGACTATCACATATAATTATGTTTTCCCCAGATCAACGGGCTAACTAGTTATTATCATTATTATATTTTAGATCAGCTGATGACGTAAGTGTTAGAAGCATTGTTATCATCGTCGTCATTAACACTATAACATCAAATCACTTCATCAAAGCTTCCCAGTTGTTTTGACAACGTGTACGCAGAGTCAAAGTGAAATGGGATAGATTTTAGGAACGCATCATGCCAACTAAGACTAAACCTGACTTGAAATTCAATGTTTGAGTAACTTCGAGAATAGATTTGTTTTAATTAGGAATCAAGACTAAATGTTTAATCTTTCGACCCTTTACTATGTAAGTATTGGCGTTCGAGAACGATAAAATGAATTATTTGCTTCAGTTTGTTATTTGGATTATTTGGTCCATGCTTCAGATTTTGATCGGTATTAATTTTATTACTACATTAACCTTAATACTGCCTTAGGCCACTTACATCTGCTAGTTTGTTTTTTTTAAATATTGTGCTGTCTTAGACAATAAAACAGTCGTGTTTTTTTTTTTTTCAGAAAATATATATTTTACTGCAGTTTGCTGGCCAATGCAAACTCCAAATATCAAATGTATAAGGTTAACACTTGAAGCTAAAAATCATTGCAGGACACAGTAATTTCTCCAGGCATTAGTAAGGTTAATGAATTGTGTCTACCGGCCGTTTTCGCTCTAGATAAGTACATAGCTATTGGCGGTAGGACTGATCGCCAGCATGCAGATGTTCAGCGCCTAATTTTCACCCGTGGCCGGAACTTATGATCCAGTAAGCAATAAGATGGTTTCCCCAAACTATACAATTTGACACATTCTCCGGCAAAACATAGTTTATATGGTAAAAATCGTGTCTTACGATTTTGAGAAGGCGTAAGAGGCGGGGATGGGGTGGGGGAGGGGGGATTAATATCGGTAATTAATATTGATGTAGAAGTCAAAGGGGACCCTCGGGGACACATTGGTCTAGAGGCAAGGCTCCCGCGTCTCATGCCAAGGGTCCCGAGTTCAAATCCCGATCGGTGCACTCATGTTGGAATTTGGGGATTTTTCTCATATTTTCCTGTCCCTGATCCTATGGTAGGTAAGATTGAGCACTTAGACTTCTCTGATCAAGACGAAAAACTCGGAGGGTCCATGTGAGCTTTGTGTTGCGCGTTGCGCACATTAAAGTTACCTTGGGCAGTTGAAAGTCGAGAATGGCAGGCCGCACAATGGCAGGCCGCTGCCTGGGCAAAATTCTAAAAACAAAAAATTTATCCTCACCACAAAAAAAACCCACACAGAATCAAGAACAAGAAAAGTGAGGTGTAAATGCCATCGGAAGGGAATCCTCCCCCCCCCCCCCCTACAACAAATACCTCTACACACAGTCTGACAGTGACACATTCTCCGGCAAAGACACAATCTTTAGGGTAAAAATCGTGGGCCAACTGCCAGTGGTAGAGGCGGTGGGGAGGGGGGGGGGGTGGAGGGAAGAGAGGATTCCTTGGTAATTAATATTGATATAGAACTCAAATGGGACCTTTTACGACAATTTTTTTTTTTTTTAAATAATTTATAAAAGACGATTAAGGATGACATACAGACAAATAAAAGATAAAGGACATGGCAGAACATTTTGTAGATCTTTTTTTTTTCTGATCTTCTAAAATCATTGTGGGAGAAACATTATCAGCAGAGTTTTATCTAATCACATGATGGATAGTCCAGGTTTGTTTAGTTTTTGTTTGGTGTTGTTTTTTTTCAACGTTCATGGCCGTTTATTTATTTTTTTTGGTGTGTGTATGTGATTGTTCTCAAACTATGACAAAATGAGAGAACTCTGACAGGTGCTTCAAAATGAAACATTGGTTAATTAGCTGCATGGATACATAGAAGCTCATGGTGATTTAAATATTTTTTTATTTTTTTAATTAATTGATTAATTAATTAATTAATCTATTAATTAATTTATTTATTTATTTATTTATTAAGACATGACCTCGATGTGGCCGGGGTTCTAGAAGATGTCAGGAAGTTAGAGGCCGAAACATCTAATGAAAGAATCCACTCTTCCTCTGAAAATCGCCGTCTGTCTCGCTCCACCCGAGGAGTTTCTGACCACTTTACTTATTTATTTAAATATTGATTGATTGATTTATTTATTCATTTGTTTGTGAGATGATTTTGACCAATACTGTAAGTGTTTCTTTCAAGAAGTTTCAATTTTTTTGTAACTAGGTAAGTTTTTCCATATTCATTTTGTCAGTGGAATTCTTTAAATCTTTTTACCCTTATCCAAATTGTTTATATCTGTTTTATCGTTAACCGTTAAAGTAATCTTTTAAACAGATTTCCTTGATGATTTGGTTTTGCGAGTATTCGATTATTATTGTTGCTAATCATTCATTAACTGGGTTTCTTTAATTAATGTATTCGCATTCATCTATGAGATCTTCCTCAGTTTTCAGTAATTTTTTTTTTTTTTTGAACAGTTGAATTAATTTCTCGAATGAAAAGCTGTTTGTTTCTCTATGATCCATGCACACCGATAGGTCTTAGTTTTTACAATTTCTAGTGGTAATTAGGAATAAGTGTAGAATAACGGCAAGCTTTCACCATCTATAGCTTCCAGTAATATTTTAACATTACATACCAGCAAATAAATAAAGTAATTAATAAATAATTAATTTAATAAATAAATAAATAAGTACTTCGTTGACAGCTAGTAATAAAGCTCTCAAGTCACATCTGTGTAAAATACAACTCGGGACAAAAAGTCGCCCGTATTAAAAATCTTATGACGGACAATTCTTGTCTCTTTTTTAAATTTATTAAGAAGTCTAAGGCTGTGGTCACTGAAATAAGTTCTAATCTAATCTACCGGAATCGGTGTTTGAACGTATCGTTTCATTTTCTAACACGTAAACACACACACAGACACAAATCTGTGAGAATTTGTTTTTTTTGTTTTATTTTTTATTTTTGATGTTGTAAATCAAAGGGTATGTGAATTTTTAATTTCAAAAAAAAAAAAAGTTTTTTAAAAAATGGACATAAACGGATTATCTACACTGTAGCGGATCTCACTATTTTAGCGGAAGGGTTATTTATTATCTATAACAATAAGATAAGCTAAGATATAACTTTATTATCCTGTTTGCCAGGAAAAATTGGTTGTCACAGCATCAGTAACACTAACAGTACAACAGTAAACATAATAATATTATCTTTGACCCATAGGTCTTTAACGCTTACCGCACATACGCACGGTCACATAATGCTGATGACTGTAACGATGACAGAGATATTTCTATTGTCATGGCTACAGTAACAACAATAGAACTAGTGTCTGGTCTCTAGTGATAGCTGATAGACAAGATAAATTCAAAGGGCCAGTGTTAGAGCAGCGTGGTCTAATTACAAAGCCAAATAGAGAAAATACTGAGTGTGTTCACCCGTCAGCTCTATAGCTTATCGTATAAAATACCACGCTCCCCTAACAGCAGCCAATGCATAGATAGTACAGGTTTTATTCTTTCGATGTTCTTGTTCTGATATTATTTTGATGTTCTTGTTCTGATGTTGTTTTTTTTTAAATTCTTGTTCTAATGGTCTTAATCTGATGTTATTTTTCATGTTCTTATTCTGATGTTGTTTTGATGTTCTTGTTTCGATGTTCTTGCCCTGATGTTGTTTCGATGTTCTTATTCTGATGGTGTTTCTTTAATCTGATGTTGTTTCGATGTTCTTATTCTGACGTTGTTTTGACAAATCCTGACAATGATTTCGGGCCTGGACGCTCACTAGTGTACAAAGTGAAAATATGAGACGTCATCTTTCTGGTCGTGACACTGCTAAAAGTTCCTATTTATCAGACAATATAAGATAAGCACGCTTTATTATCCCATGGAGGAGATTCACATTCATAGAGCGTTGAAAAGCACAGAATATATGGTACATACCTGACGCATCGTTGTAGAAATATACCATAACTCAGCAACAGGTTTATTACATGAAGTAATATGGTGTGGAACCTTAGTAAAATATGACATACACAATATAGCTATAGTATCTTGTTGAGGCGTATTGCGTAGGACAAAAATGATTTTCTGCATATTTCCCTATTGGCCTTGATTGATTCACTTCCTTGTTTGTTTGTGAGTTAGTATGTGAGTGTGTGAGTTTGTGGCGGGGTGAGATTTTATTCAGATCTATGCTAAAATTAAACATGCTGGAATTGTTGTTGCTGTTATCAGTGTGTTATTGCCATAAGTCTCATCATTCCGATAGTCGTGATGGTAATTTTAATAACATAACAAAAGAGATAACAATTGACGACCAATGTAAATTTGCCCGTTATCAAATAATAAATAATAATATATCGGACTGTGACACACTGATCCTTTCGGCTAAAACTAGAAATGTTTGTAGATAAGCAAAACAATGTCCCTGATACCTCCCCTTTGGAGCATTTTCAGAAAATCTGATATAAATCTTGGAAAAAATAGAAATTGTAGTTTTGTGATACACACATGGCGACTTTAATTAGTTCTTGTTTGTTCCAACTCCACTTTTTGCACAAATGAGAAATTCGACATTAAACGTTTGCGGCTTTAGTATATAATGAAAAGAGAATAAATCGGAATTATGAAACAACTTGATAAATGCCACAACGCATTTTAACTCATTGTCTCCGAGCTGCCGGTATACCGGCGCAAGATTCTGGTCTGTGATAACGAGCTGCCGATATGTCGTTTGTTTCGTTTACATGTTAACAGAATGGTTTTTCATATATTCTAATTATACAATCAATTTCCAACATTTTCATGTATAACACTCCATATTTTGACCCAAAAGTGAACATTTAATAATGCTTAAAGTAGCAGGGGCCGTCCAAACTGGGATCTAGGTTCCGAAGACTAAGACTTAAACAAGTGTCAACGGGTGCATTTGTTATATTTCTTCTACATGCTAAAAGATCTCCAGTTTTTGAGAAAAACAAAAATAGAACAAACAAAAACTAAGTTCACAAAAAGTCATGACGAGCTTGGCAAATTTATCATCTTGTTATACGAGCTGAAAACATTTTCTCTTCTTTTATAACTCTATCAGATATTATTCATAGTCAGATGGTGGGTGGAACTAGCTTTGAAGTTCAAGACTATTACAGGACAGGCGCGTTAATTTTTTCGATTCATTCACTCTCGTTGGGCCGGCTCTGCATGATAATGTACACCCCTCTCCCCTTTTTAAAAAAAATTTTTGTATCACTCTATAATATTGCACCAGATATTGCTGAACAAAATGTATCATCATTTGTATTATACATTTCCTGTGTTTTTCACAATTCCCCTGTCTGCAGTACGGTATTATTGAATTTTACAATCAGATCATAGGAAATTTTATCTGTCTTGGCAGAATTTACACATGAAATTCTATTTACAACAGTTAAAGACAGATACGAAATATTGATAAATAAATGAAAGGATAAGTAAAAAAAAATACACAAATAAATAATAGATAAATAAATAAATAATAAATAATAAACAAACCAACAAGTAAACAAATAGATACATAAACAAATCATCGCATGTCTCCTGAGGAAAAATACGGCCTCAAAAGGGGGAAACCAAAAAAAAAAAAAAAATTTTTTTTCAGAGCTCGGGATTGTTAGCGAGAGACATAATTTTTCTCGTGGGCACAGTAAGCTGGATCACGCTTTAATTATTTTATAATGATCATTTTTCTGTGACTTTTCAAATCGTGAGATCGGGAGGTAAGAAGATAAGATCATACGGTCAGAGGCTGCATTGGCAGTGTGAGAGTGTAAGCTTTATCATAGTTATTTGTGTCTGATGTCTGAAGCTAATCCAAAACACTGACTAAATGTAAACGTAGAAAGTGTACAGTTACGCCCATTATGAAATAACTGTGTCAAGTGCCAGGTACTCACCTGTGTGATCGGAGAGAGATCGTTGACCTCCGACCCCTCCATGTCCCGTGTCCAGCGAGTATAAACTCGTAAAATCCTCACATTTTCTCTTCTCTCTATCGTCACTCGGCACCCTCTGCTCCTCCATCATGCTCGGGAAAAGAATTTTGCCGGTAATGATGACGACCACACGAGAGAAAAAACTTGAATTTTTGAGTGCGGAGAATTTCAGTCTCGGATAGTGCGTTCGGCTTTCCTTATCCGAGACTTTTCTGCTGGATTTTATCTGGAGTACAGACTTCGCTATGTATCACAAATGTCTGAAGTTCGAATCCTGATGCTCCCACAAAGCCTTACTTACTGGGGACAACTTTTACACATGTTCCAGTAATATTCTAGCCAAGCAATACTTCCCGGTCAGTTGATGTTTCAATACTTCACGATTTTTTCTTTGCCTCAAGTTATCACTTGCTATTCAACCAACAGACGGTTTCACTGTGTTGTGACTTCGGAAATTTGCTTATGGCAGCCTGATCTCAGCATCAACAAAGTCTGATATTTTGTCTGCACAGATTTCTGAATTTGTCGTCCAAATTTCTTAAATAATATTTCTCTCAATTCAGAAAATGAAACTCGCGATACTTTGGATAATGAAAAAAATAGCGATAAAAATATTGTTTGAGGTTCCAAATTTCTTGTAATCCACAAAAAACGATTTTTTTCCTCTCGGCAAGACCTGGAAATGCGCGTGTAGATCTCACAGCATCGAGAACGTGAAAAAGTCACACTGACTGACAAAACTTGATCCAGCGATGAAGAAACTTGTATGAAATCAAATTCCTGCTGATACCTGCTCGTTCTTTGATCAAATGTATTGACGAACACAAATATTATCACAGCTGCATCCAAGAGAATCTGATCTTTTTCCGATAATTTGTTGTTTTTCTGAAAGGTCAGTGATATTTTGCGTTCTCGTTGTTCAGTCCTGTTCGATCTCCGTCGGTACGGGTGTCTTTTCTAATGATGCATAGACGTAAGCTGTTTCTTGTCTAAAAATCAGCGTTGTTTCCAATTCTAATTTCTTTCCATGTAGGTCGTCACTAGGGAAGATTCCTTCTCCGTGAGTACTGCTCCGTCTCTGTGAAATGACATTATTAGACAATAATAGAATATTTCACTGTATCTGTTTTAAGCCTACCACCTTTTTTTTTTGCTGTTGGTGGAGTTTTTTAAACCATTGTCTCGAACATTGCTTGGTGGATACTAATATATAAATTCAATTTAATTTTTAATACAAACGTTTCTTTGTGTAACAAATTTTACGACAGTAGAACTTTGCCTAGGACACCGTTTTGTGTTTCCGTATGACTAAAGTAATAATCTCTGGTTGTCGGTGCTAAGTTGTGATTTATGCCACACAGTTCCAACGTCTGCTAGGTCATGATAATTTTCTGCCGGTGTTCCAGTATTATGCCATTAAAATTTACTTTAATTCCGGGTAAACTGGCATCTTTTCGGAAACATTTGCCAGAGATATTTCTAGACATCCGTCAGATTGGCATCTTTGTGCGCGTGCTTCTTAAAATGTAATTTAAGAAAAGTTTAAACTTTAACCACACAGACACGAATTCCAGCGACGAATCAATCCAGTACAAACTTCCCCGTCGTCTTTTAACCGTGTTCTGTCAAGAGAAAAGGGCCTATTCGGCAAATTTATTGTAATCTATTTTTTTCCTATTCAAGAAAAAAAAAAGAGGTGGGTGGGGGGGGGGGGGGGGGAGGGGGCGATTAATTTACTTTTGAACGATCTAAAATCGCCTTGTGCTCAAACAAAAACCAATCACCAAACCTTTTTTTCACACATCAAATGCTATAAATGAAACAAATTTACAGAAAAAACGCATTGTTTTCTTCCCTTCAGCCTTTTTATTATTTTTTTTTAGTCTTACTTTTTAGTTAGTAATTGTTTTAAAAGGGCCGGTCCCACCTGCGAAATTTCTAATTACTGGTCTTGCTTAGGCCACGGTGATGAAGAGAACACGTGACAAAATTATTTTTTGTTTTCTGGTTGGTTTTCTTTTCATGCGGTTCACGACGGTGGAGAAAAGCAAAGCAGAGGCCAACTTGGGTTACGTCGCCCGAGATTTTGCGAGATTTGTAGAAATATCCCTCGGATCGTGAACCTAATCACAGTTTCCTGTCAGATTTCGATACACACACAGACCGGTAGTCAACACAAAACCTCTTAGTAGTAACTGCGACCTGGATTAGATGAAAAAAAAAAAAAGAAAAAGAAATCAAACCAACTTGAGCGAATTGTGTCTCGGAGTAAGAGCAAATTTTCCCGGAGATTGAAGGATGGGAAACGTTTGGAGGTATGCAGTGGCACAGATCGTTTGACTGCTCAAAATTAAAATGACTAATGAAATTTTCCTCTCTTCCTCGTTTATATCATCCTCGTGCCTGGCTCGCGCCTTCATTGATACGGCGGACCAATCAGAGAGGCTGGACACGTTTCTGGTGGTTATTGATCGATCGCCGACTGATCAAAGCATATCAGGAAGATTTCATTGGCCGCCGTAAACACTTCTCTTGTCGTCCGTTAACCGGGAGGGCGTGGTTGTTACTGGTAGGAGGAGAGGGGTGAGGGAAAGAGGTGGAGGGCAGGGATCTGCGCGCCTCGGACACGTATTCTCGTTGAGCAAAAGTCTGGAAGCGGAGGAATCGATGTTGGGAACGCGATCTGGGGAAGATGGAAAGGGGGGGAGTAATTGTTTGGTGTGGAGGGATTTGAGTCAGGGAAAGACAACTCTCCCTGTAGCGCTGGGCAGACGACACTCTCCACCGGTCGTCCGGGTTGCTGGCCCCACAAATCCCGAAATGTCTCGTGGTCTCGTAGGACTAGCGCGAGATAGGACCGCTGGACTACGGGGAGATTTCTTGCCCTCAAGCATGCATCAAAAAACTTCAGTACGTCCGCGGGGACGATGGAATGTGCGTCCGTTTGTTTATGGACTTTTTTCCCCCTCTCCCTTTATATTATCGCTCGTCTCGTATTTTCTTCCGGTGTATCGGCACATTTATGTGTTGGTTTGCATGTATGTTTGGTCTGTGGTTCAAGTTTTAGAGGATGGGCTCTTTTTTAAATATTATTACGTTTTTATTGGTTCCTGCACCCTTTTTTAACATGTGTGTACGTGTTGTTCTCTTCTGTTTGTTTGTCATTCATTCATGAACAAGATCGCTGATTAACTGACTGTCTGAATGATGATACACTCACGCAGTCATAAATCTTTTTTCTGTCTTTCATTCTTTCACCCCCCCCCCCACGTCACACACACACACATGCTTTGTCTTCCTTTTCAGTAATTTCAGTCTCTTCCTAATCGCATTTCTCTAAGAGTCTTGTTTTTTTTTCCCCTCACACTGTCATTCCTCTTTCGCCGCAGCCTTTCTCTCCTTCTCTCTGTCTGTTTCTCCCTCTCTCCACTTCTCTCTCTTTCGTTTACATCTTTGTTTCTCTGCCTTTCTCTCTTACTCTCCGTTTTCTCTCTCTTCCTATCTCTCCTTGTCTGTCTATCTCTCCCTCTCTCGCTCTCCCCCTCTCTCTCTCTTTCTATCCCTCTTTCTCTGTCTGTCTCCATATCTCTCCCCTCTCCCTCTCTTCATTTCTTTGTCTTTGTCTGTCTGTCTGTCAGTTTGTCTGTCAGTCTCCCCCTCTCTCTCTCTCTCTCTTTTTTTCTCTCTCTCTCCTGACTCTGTTTTTCTCTGTTTAACATATTTGTGTGCATTTCTCCCTTATCATTCCCACCTTTCTCTCTATCCCTACACCTAACTTCTGTTTAACCTTCTCTTGGGTAACAAAAAAACTACCACAGCATTGCAATTATAGTATTTATAGATAAGTTGTTTTTTTTTTTGTTTTTTTTTTGGGTCGCTTTTTTATGTGATATGAACTCTCAGTCCGTATTGGCAACTCAAAGAGCTCTATAAATATCCAGCCAATGAAGACGCAGTCAAATATAGAATAAAAATACACTCACATACACTGCTAATATCAAGAACAGCTGAACAATTGAAAGTTGCTGCTCTTGGCTTTGCAATTATAGCAAGCAAAATTGTAAGTAACTGAACGTTGTCGCCAATTCAACAACAACAACAACAAAAATGCCAGTATCAAGAAACAGAAAATTCAGACACGGTAGGGTTTCGGTGAAAAAAAACCAACAAAGACAATGTTTCAAGTCTAGGATTTGATTGCGAAAAATCTTTAAATCAAAAGAAAAAAAGTAAAACATTTCATTTCCCCAGCCACAAATCTATGTATTAGAAACTGTTGACACAATAAAGATATCTCATATATTTTTAAAAAATGTGAGACTGTTTAAGTGAGGGCAGTAGACGGAAGAATTTCTGGTCTCAGGGAGTAGGTCATGGGCTGTTGCTGGTGGACCATAGACTAACCCGAGACACAGGATACCGGGACGGTTCAATTCGCCAAATTCCGTCCATCGACTTGCCCGCGTGTCATCCATGTCAACAATGCAACAATTCGCACCATACCCCCTTCATAATTGAACAAAAAAGACTAGTAGCAGTAACACCGTGTTTATGCGCACGGAAGTTATGGACAAGTAGTGAAAGAAGGAATGGTCCGTCTCAGTGTTCTGTGTGTTGAGTCTAAAATAGGGAAAACTAAGAAAAATAAGAAAATTTATTGATGAAAACACAGCGAAGATTCTTGTTCATGCTTTCATTCTGAGTCCTCTGAACTACTGCAATTCCCTACTTTTTGGCATTCCCGATTCAACTCTTTCAAGACTTCAAAAGATTCAAAATAGAGCAGCGAGACTTGTAACACTGAGTAAAGCTTGGGATCATACCGAGGATATTTTAAAAACTCTCCATTGGTTGCCTGTAAAAGAACGTATTGAATTTAAGATCCTTTGCATGGTGTACAAATGTTTAAATCAGTGTTCGCCAAACTACCTTTCAGAACTTATAGAAAAGTACACACCGCCACGCAATTTAAGGTCCTTAAATGACAGTCAGCTCTGCATGCCTAGATCCAGAACAATGCTTGGAGAAAGGGCATTTTCCATCTGTGCCCCAAAACTTTGGAACAATCTGAACTATGATATAAAAACAACTAATTCAATAGAGCACTTCAAATCGAAACTCAAAACATTGCTTTTCAAAAAAGTGTATGATCTATAGATGATACTAGAACTGTTACTGAAATGTATCTTTGGATGTGTTAGTGTGTAGGTGTGATATACTGGAGTGTTTGAGACTGTGTATTCTATGTCTTTGTTAAGCGCCACCGAGCACTTTAAGTGGATTTTGGCGCTATATAAATCAATTATTATTATTATTATTATTATTATTATTATTACAAAGCCGAATAGAGGGAAAACTGATTTATGTCCATTTTTCTGTGTAAAATTCCACGGTCCCCTCCCAACAGTGACAGGTAATAGCTCGATGTGAGTGGACGGAATGTCCAGGGCCAGTTTGGTATTTATGTATTAAAATTGACTGATATTCCTTACAAACTAAGGTGTATATCTTTAACCCTCTCTCGTCCAGGCAAAGGTTGTCCTCTCTGAAACTAAAAAAAACTATCAAAACGGGTATGAAATAGACAAATAAATACAATAATATCAGTCTTCATCAAAACTTATCTGCAGATAAACTAGAATTGATTCCAGAGTCAGAGCAAAATTCAACTCGCGACTTTAATTCTTGTTTGTTCTAATTCCACTTTTTGCCCAACTGAGAAATTCGACCTGAAACGTTTGTGGCTTTAGTATTATCGGAACCGTGAAACAGCTTGATTAGAGCAACCACGCAGTCTAAACAAGTTTCAAAGTGTGCATCTGTTACACCTCTTCTACATATTAAAATATCTCCATTTTTTTTTTTCAGAAAATGGAGATAGAACAAACAAGAACTAAGTTCTCCACCTAGTGACACATTTCAAGTTTGAACCACTGGGCAACAGAATTAGTTATTAGTTATTAATTGATTTCTGTCATTTCTTTCCCCTCCAATCTGAATTTCCGATCATAATGTGTAATTTGTGGACCAAACGATGGTGTTTACCACTACCACTACTCTGGGTATGATTGTGTTCACTGTGCACAACAAGTGCACGAGACTGTTCCGTCTGTGTGTCCCACACAAATAAACAACATACAACACACGAGAGACGGGCATTTAAACACATTAAAAATACAATGCTCTGGCAATTGAGTCGCTGGAGTATGAAAAATGCTGGCTCTTGTTATAAGTACGTACGTAACCCAAAGCGTTTTGGGCCAGTGGCGCGTACGTACACGTATCTATCCCTACCCTGTCCTTATCCTAAACGCTAAATCTTATCGAATCCCTAAGCCTGAGCTTACCCTTTCAAAAAAGAAACAAAACAGGACAGGAGGAAAACAAAAAGAAAATCTGAAAGAATAATTAATTAAGGCTGTTCTTAGGAGTATTTCGGGGGGAGACCTCTGGCTCCGGTGTCACAAAATGCTTTAAAATATGTGCCCCTAGCGCAAAAAAACTTGGGGGGACGTACGTACTTGTAACCGCATTAAAAATGTTTACTCAAAATATATAGGACTAAAATCTTTGTGATTTGATATTTTAACCAATCTGACAAAATCAAGTACGAAGAATGATATTTCTAAGTTTGTGTCATCACTGAGACGTACGGACAGTGATATGTGCGTGTAAGTGTATGTGTGTGTGGTTGTGTGTGTGTGATTGAGTGTGTGTGGTTGAGTGTGTGTGAGGGGAGTTGGAAATTGAAATGGCGGGGGATGGGGGAGTGGCAAGCTTAAAATACAGGAAAAAGTACTCTTAGACATCAGTGACGTCCGGTCATGGACAACAGTGACATTCTCATGGCGTCATCAATATGGCTGCCTCGTGCCGGACGGCCAGGGGACGCAATCCAATCAGTGTCTAATTTTCATCTCCCTTTGTTTATTTGTATTACTCGTGTGCCTGTTTATTTGTCCGCGTGTGTGTGCGATTGCCTGGTATAACACAAGCTGGGCAGTTATCATCGTTGTAATCCATTACCATTGTCATCCTTACAATAACATCTTCTTCATCATCATCATCAACATTATCAGCGTTACTGCGAGCAGTAAATGATATCAAAATGTATATATGTATATCAGTGTCTGACTGGATTAAAATCTTATCAATACTAGTGCATTGTAAATCGCTACAAATAAACAGAGTAAGTGTAAATGGTGGAATTTCAGGAATTGTCAAATTATTTAAAATCTACAATTTCTTTCTTTCTTTCTTTCTTTATTATTTACTTACTTAATTAATTAATTTGTTTATTCATTTAAGAAGCGCGTGAGAACACACCTTTTTAATGAATAGAATACAAGCACAGCTGTTTCTGTCTATTGTATTTAGTGTGTTCTTTGTATTGGTGATTTGAATGTGAGTTGAAAATTGACTGTAAGACGCTTAGAGCGTTTTGTGTTTCACGGGATGAAGAACTGTATAGATATTGTTTGTTTATTTATGTCCTTTCTTTCTTTCTTTCTTTCTTTATTTATTTATGCATTTATTTTATTTATTTATTTTTAAAATTTATTAATTAATTTATTTTTACAGTATTTATTCTTTTACATAGATATTTCTTTTAAAGTGTTCTAATCTTTTTTCTTTCGAAAGTATTGACGCTTGGCTTAAGTCTTTGTTTCTTTACGACCTCAGTTTATATCCGTTGGCCCTAATAATTTTTCACGTATCTTTTTGTCCATGTTATGCATCATATTTGTAATACTTACAATTATGGTAAACAAGTTTCATGTTATCTATCGTTACTAATGACAGCAGCAGTCAAGTTTTATCACCACATTTGCTGAGCATCTTTTCCGATATTTTCAAGCTTGAGTAAACCTTAGAAGTGTCGAGCGTACGGGAATTTCCACTGACATATTGCAAGACTGCATAACAATGTCCTCTTGCCGCTAATCTTGCGACTTGTGATCAAAGGGTGACAACTCCTCCTCTCTCACCTGAGGTAATTGTCTCCCTTTTGTCACCAGGTCCGCGGTGACGACCCGGCTGTGCTGTGAATGGTGAACAAGCTGACGAGAGCTCTTTTGTGTGCAGAGGTGTGAGGGTGGGCGTTAACTATGGGAAACAGTACTCTCGCTGGAGGAAAACAAGGTGATGAGAGCATAGCGAGTGTTTGAATCGGCTTTCAGTCGTTTGTTTGTGATGGCTCTACAAATATGAACTCTTGTGTCATGAATATCCCTTTCAGCGGTGACCAGCGTCCGGTATTATCATGTTTTGAGTGGACACTTGTCCTCGGCCGAGCTGAGGTGGACAATGGCTAGCAGATGGGATAGTGTTGTTGGTGTGGTCAACTTTGCGTCCACACCAGCGTCCGCGAGATGACAGGTTAGCCCATCGCCAACCCTTTAGTTCAAGAACCACCCGGTCACGTGCCTAAAGACAAGGCCTGTGGAGATGAGATCTGTGACTATCACACCTTTGACTTGGACAGGCTGGAAAATCTGGCCACTTTCACGAGGGGAGTCAAAAGTGTGAATTGTTACAGTTTTAACATAGACTCCCAGTTTCCAAAGTCAGATAAATGCACAAAGCAAAGGGCATAATTCTATTCAGTGAGTACATCTGTTAGAAATATTAGCCAACCCAGGCAAGATAAACTATGACAATTCTTTTAACCGCCCCAGCTGCACATCCAGATCCAGGTGACATTAATATGTGATGCATCATGACGGTTCGGTCCACAAGATACATTTCAGGTAAACTGAGTTATTGATATCAAGTGAAAGAGAACTCTTTTCCCTTGGATTTGATGCTAGATTCATGGAATTCTGAACATTTTCAGACTGTGTTATAAACAATTGAAGATGATGACTATCAGTTCTTTTCAAGACGCCAAGTTTTGAGAAAAGTTCGTTTGGGCAATTACTCAATAACTAGGTCTGTACCTTTCCTGCCGAACCGTAGCGTTGCGTCACAATGTAAAGGCTAATAGAACTTGTTCTTACGCCACAATTCTTCGCAAAGGACACAGTATGATGACAGGGTGGGGTTTCAACCAGCAGCAAAGAGATGCGACGAGACGAAATTCCCGTTCACACTTTTTGCATCACTTACAATGATTGACGTCACTGTGTACTCTTTAAACCATTTTGTTTGAATGAGCACAGCAATTTATAAAAACAACAAATCATAAAGTAAACAACTCATCGTCATGGTGCTGACCTTTTGGCCTACGTCATTTTTGCCCGAGAAAATCGCAAAAAAAGTTATTTAAATTGTTTTGCAATGCAGTCAGACTTAGGCCAAAAAGACTCTAGGTAAAAGTGGCCATCATCCACGTTGGCTGAAATAACCCCAGAACCAAAATGGCCTACGTCTATGAATGAGAGGCCATTACAGAAAGTTTTATTTCCAGGATAATGGCTTGGCACTTTTGAATGATTTTTACATTAATAGATGCACCATGGATAGGGCAATGACGCAACAGGTACATTCTGTTTGGCGTAAGTCTGACTTTGGCCAAAAGGTTAGCACCATGACGTCATGCAAACACACACATACACACATAATGAAATAAAAAGTTTGGGGGGGGGGGCGGTCATTTTCCAACGAAATGAGTCGTAGAATGATATAAAAATCAAACGTAGGTTATAAATGTACATTCTAACCAAATATAGTGTTATATGCTACTGAAACAGTCAGTATGTGCAAAATGCCATTTAAAGCATCAAAATATCAAGGATTTATCACAGGCATCAAATGGCGGTACATTCGTACAAGGTTTATGGGTTGTGGGGAGGGCGAGGGGGGGGAGGGGGGGGGAGTTGACGCCAAGGGTGTGAAAATGGACAAGGGAGTGTGGAAAGTGCCAGAAGCGCCAGAATCCAGGATGCTCACTTTATTTATAGCCCCTCTGGTGGCGTCACCATGACCTCTAGATGCTTTTGTTACAGCAACCAACACACTGTTGTGCCACAATCTACCAAATTTTCCCACGGTCCTTGGATGACACTTGACTTTATCCTCGGCATATCACTGAATCCTATGTGTGGTCTCAAGTTAGCACTTTTGCACCTTTCTGAATGACCCGATTTGAACCGACCACTGGAAGATGAATTGCAAATTTTTGTCACATTAATTTGGTCGTACACAGGAAGACACAGCTGAACTCTCTTTGCCGAGCGAAGCATTTCTGTGTCATTCTCGCAACCATGCAAGGACAAATTACATCAAATGTGTTTCGGCACTTTCATTGTTTAATTAAATAAGACAAAATTTTCAGACGATTCCCATCTATCCATCCATCCATCCATCTATGCATCCATCTGTCCATCCATCCATCCGCCCATCCTATCCATCCATCCATCCATCCGTCTGTCTGTTTATCCGTCCCTTCATCTGTCCGTCCATCCATCCATCCATCCAATCAACCATTCACCTATCCATCCATCCATCCATCCTCCCGTCCGTCCTTCTGTCGTCTGCTTGTCTGTTATCTGTCCGTCCGTCCATCCCTCCATCCAATTATCTATCTATCTATCTATCTATCTATCTATCTATCTATCTATCTATCTATCTATCTATCTATCTATCTATCTATCTATCTATCTATCTATCTATCTATCTATCTATCTATCTATCTATCTATCTATCTATCTATCTATCTATCTATCTATCTATCTTAACTGCCCAAATATCAACATATAAATCATACATAATCCATGTATTAGACAAGCCAAATGTTAGCCGTGGACAAAAAGAGATTCTCTCGTGGACCCCATTAAGACCAGCGACATCTCATACCACACAAACATCCTCAGGGGTTCCCTGCCATCCCAAACAGCCGCTCAGAAATGCTAAAAGTATTAAAAATCTATCAGCCGAGCTCGCGTCAAGTGCAAAAATATGATCCCGCTCAATTTCTGTGAGCAAGGACCGGGGCCCGTGAGTGCTGATGTGAGTTCTCGATTGTTCCAACGTTTCTTCATAGCTTTTTAAAAGCTTTTCTCTCGAGAGGAATCTTGCCACTCAAAGAAAACTTACGCAAAGATAGCGCATTGGAACTTCTTTCGTTTTCAATCAAGGAAAATGGCGACGTGGAATTTGCATTCAAATGGACACTGGGATAGGAGAGCGCCCTCTGGTGCTGGCTCGCGCTGCCTCGCTAATTACAGGTCAGAGCGGTTGACCTTTCAAATGCACGCGCGTGCGAGGAGGTCAAGGGTCGAAAGTGGGCGGAGAGGAGTGGTGTGACTTCTGTCATACATGATTTGTGGTTGGCTGAGGCTTGAACTGGACAGGGTTTTCTTATTATTTAGATTTCTCTCTCTCTCTCTTTCTCCCTCTCTCTCTCTCTCTCTCTCTCTCTCTCTCTCTCTCTCTCTCTCTCTCTCTCTCTCTCTCTCTCTCTCTTTCTCCCCCTCTCTCTCTCTCTCTCTCTCTGATCTTTCTAAGACTTTTTTTTCGTACATCCCTCTCTCTGTTGTTTCATTTCTTCTGTCTTCTTCCTTTGTGATCTTTTCTTGCTTCTGTGCATTTTTTAGTTTGTTGTTGCAGTTGTTTCATTCTAATAGCTTCTTTTAATCTCTTCACGTCAAAATCAATCTCATCATCGCTATCATCACCAAAGACATTGCCACAGCATCACTGTGTTGGAATTATAGGAATATGGAAAAAACAAAACACAAAAAAAACTGGGAGTCAAAGATCACAAAGAATTGTTCATCACACACCACGTATTTTGTGTGTGTGTAGGTGTGTATGCGTGTGTGTGGGTATATGTTTACGTGGGAAATCATTGTCGTTACCATCTCCAGCCTCTGTCTCCATCTTTCCTCCTTTTTGTGGAAAGCTTGTCGTTCTCATAATGATGAGGATGATGGTAATGATGATAATGAGTGATGATGACTATGATCATAAAAATTATTATGATAATGGTAAAATAATACTCACCATCGTCATCGTCATCATCCTATTACAATGGAGCGAAAGAATGAACATGACGTCAGCACCTAAACTCGGTGACCACGTGACCAAAAAGTACGAAACTTTCGGACTGCCTGAGTTTTTTTCTTGTTTGTTCTGTCTACATTTTCTGAAAAACTGGAGATCTTTTAGTAGGTAGAAGAGGTATAACAAATGTACAATTTGACACTTGTTTAAAATGTTTTGTGGCACTTACCAAACTGTTTCACAGTTCTGATTTATTCTAACGCCTTATCATAATACTAAAGCCGCAAGACGTTTGCTGTCGAATTTCTTAGTGGTGCAAAAAGTGGAGTTGGAACAAACAAGAATTAAAGTGTCCTGTTTTGGCGATAAGTTACTTTAAATTTAAATAAGAAATGATTGTTATTAAGACTAAACCAAGGAGAAGAACTGACAATTTTCAAACTGAAAACCCAAGTCAAAATATCAGCACAAAGAAAAATGTAGTAAAGTCTTGAGTAAGAAATAATACAGAAATGCCCACAGACTAATAAAAATTTTTTTAAATATTTAACCAGACTGGAAACACGAGCTTCGGGCTGTGTCGTTTTTTAAGGAAATTCCCGAGCGGTGGCCGTATAACCAACATGGCCGCCGCTCGGGAAATTCCGATTCTAGTTCTATCTGCAGTAGAAATTTCTTTTTATTTGTCAAGATTGGTTGTACATGTATTAATAATGCATTAACTTGCCTATCCTTTCATTTTATTGTCTACATCTGCCTTTTTTATAATTGTAATAAATGATGACCGTATGAACTTTTAGCGACCGCCATAGTTCGTGTAGTATACTATCTATGGCGACCGCTGCATTGTAGCTATGCTGAAGCGTCGGTCGCAACCGTAAAGCTAAAATTGCTGTTTTGTGAGGACACACAATGGGCTCATCCAGTCTGGGTATTTCATTAGTCTGTGGAAACGATACAATAAACGCCAAGCTTTGCTACCTGCAACTTTTTCTTTTGGCCATATTTTGACTTGGCTTCAAGCCTTATGCGACCGTGACCACTTCTTTTCTGTTTTGTTTTGCTTTTTATATTTCGTCAAAGACAAAAATTGCAGACATCCAGATTCTGCCGTCTGTACTATATTGTGACCGACAAAATGCTAAGTGTAGGATTAGAAAGAATAGGAAATCAGAAATGTCATTTTTGAGTGTGTGATCTTCTTCTTCTTCTTCTTTCGTTCACCAATCTAAATCTGCAGATTTGTTCTTTTAATAAAATCTACGGAGTGTGTGATCTAAATGTGTTTGCAAGCCTAACCGTCCATGTATCACAGATTGCCCGTCCAAAATCATACGTCTGAGTTTTAACTTTGGGTTAGAGTTTGGGTTAAACGGCCCTTCGGCACGATAACAGTCATTTTGCCAAGAACATACACTGTTGAATATACGGTATCGGTCTTATCTATGGACCCCACCCCCCCCTCCCCGGCCCCTTTGTTTTCCTTTTCCGATTAACCCCCGCCCCCCCCCCTCAAAAAGAATATTAAAAATAATAAAATAAAAATAAAAACCAAGGAATTTCGAAAATCGGAGACAAAATTCAGTATCGTTGTCTTCAACATCTACACCCTGTTCACTTCTTGATACTGACTTTCAAGTTAGGCCTATATGTGACTGTGCCTGAGAAAACCCACAAAAAGTCGGCAACATGACATTTTGAGTTCTGTACATATAATAAAAGACAAGACATTTCTGATAAATTGAAGTCAGTGACCCCCCCTAAAACAAGATTTTGAGAAAACGGCATTTAATCCTAAAAGTGGCAATAGCTAATTGACCCATTCATATTGGAGTGATTGCTGTTAGGAGACCGTTGTCTAATAACAAAGCAGTTATAGAGATCATAGTGAGTAGTGTTCACTGCTCATCTACAGTTTACCCTGTAACATGCCACGGTCCCCTAAACAACAGCCAAGTTGGAAGTTTGTGTCGGACCCATATTTTCACGTCAAAGCCGTTTTTCTCAAAATCAGCTCTGTCGTCATATTGTGGGTTTTCTCATGCACACTCACATATTTTTACATTCACCCCGTCCGCCGCCTGTCCAGTTCGACATTTTCTACTGTCTTCCAAAACACTTCGGACCAAAGTCTGCGCTTTTTAACGAAGAACTCAACTCAGCAACTCACGCGAGGAACGCGCGCGTGCAAAACCGTAAATATTTAATCATCACGCGAGCCCTGATTTCGCGCTAAACCGACAGATGTCATCTTGGAAACCGGCCGAGTTGTGTCCCCCCTGGGAGAAGTAGGGGGCGCTCATTACAAGCCCGATGACGTGGAAGGCAAAGATGGCGGAACAATTGGCCGTCACGGAGGACTAATTGCGTGCTCACCTTTCGGCCGTCCCACATCTGAGAGTGAGTGAGATTTAACCAATGGGGGGACGGCTACTGCTGGAGACTCGGTCTGAGCTGTGCTAAAGTAGCGTATCTGCCAGGGGTGATTAGAAGAGCCTGTAATTATTGAAGAAGTTGAGTGTAATCGTCCGTAAGTGTGAAAATAACGGTACGGAGGTGTTATGTGTGTGTATGAATGCCCAGTGTTGTTTCTTTCGTTTTGTGATGGTTTCCGAAATGCATTCATTCGTTTATTGTGAAAATAGTGCGGCTTAAGAAACATGCAGACTGACATAGCAATAAACAGTATAACCGGGCCAGAAGGGGGGGGGGGGGGGACTTAAGAAGGAGAGGAAGAAAATTCAAGAAAAGAAGAAAAGAAAGGAAAAAAAGAAAGAAAGAAAGAAAGAAGAAAAAAGAAAAAGAAGAAATAAAAAAGAATGAAAGAAAGAAAAAGAAAGAAAGGAAGAAAAGGAAAAAAGAAAGAAAGCGAGAAAGAAAGAAGGAAGAAAAGAAAGACAGAAAGAAAAAGAAAGAGAGAAAAAAGAAAGAAAAAAGACAGAAAGAAAGAAAGACAGAAAAAAGAAAGAGAGAAAAGCATTCAGTCAGAATTGTGAACAAACAATCAAAGAAGCAAATATTTATTAAAACTGTATATATCATTACTTCAGCAGACAATGCCACCCTTATTTCCTTCAGCTACCCTGACTGGTTATCTACTGTGCAGCCACCGACCAGAGGTAAAAAGTTTGATAATTTTCGACATGAAAACTAATCATTACGTACATACACATAACATTGTAATAACGGCGAAAGGGATTTGTGTTTTAGTTCATATTGAGAATCTCCTCTGGGCAATGTCCTGGAGTCGTGTGGAAAATGCCCATATTTTCATGTTTCTTTTCTTTTAGGTCATTGTGACGGTGAGAGTAGCACGTGCAGGGCAGGTCATGTCTACAGTCAAAGATAGAAACTCATGAAACATAGTTTGGCCGCGCTTTACTATACACTTTCATCTACTGTCGGGGCTGTTCTGCACCGTGGATACCTTTTTCTTTCCCTCATTTTAAATTCTGAGGTAGATAGTTATAATAATATAGATGATTGGCTCTGATTGAGTTAAAACTTCTCTTTTTGTGATAATTAGATTAAATAAGCATGTTATGTCTTACATCTCCTTTTCGACAGAGGATTCTGTTGTCTCACACTCACCACCCGGCCCCACCCCCCTTCCAGTCTCCCCCATTTGGACAAGTTTAAATTCTCGCCCATATTTCAGATAGCACTTTTTAGACCGGCAAGAAGTGACCACCGCGGGTCCTCTCCCCCTGCTATTGTACCGGGTGTGGAGCAGAAACAAAACGGTACTCTGTCCGCTGAAGAGCTCCAAGACAATGGAAAGAATTAACTGAGGGAGATAATGACAAGAGGATAGAGTCCCCTAGTCTCTCACCAGTTTCTATACAAGGGAAGAGGGAGAGAACTCTGTACAGAAGGGAGGAGAGACAACTCACAAGAGCCAAGAAGCTGTTTTGTTTGGAGATGGGCCGTAATGTGGCAGTCGATCGCTAATGATTACATTGATGGAACCATCATCAAAAGGCCAGCCAGGACATCAAAGTCATGTTTAATTATGTCCTCCTCTTTAAGTCATAATGATCCTCGTGAATAGCGCCAAACACATCTCGTCTACAGCCTCGTTTTAAGTCAACTTGAACTTTAAGAAAATTTTCAACAACTTTTTAATTTACAGTGGATTTTTTTCTTGAAAAACTTGAAATGTGTTTGCTTGCTCGGCAATACATAGCGACATTTGAATGACAAAACTGCAACAATTATATTACGTAGATTGTAGAGAAAAGTTTTAAGGTCTTTCACGGGAGGCAGAGATGGGAATGGTGCCAGTGATCTCTTAGAGACGGCGAGCTTAATCTGGGGTAGAAAGAACGACAACTGTAATAAAGGTGGGAAAAAGCTGGGATGGACTTTACAGGGTGATTTTGGTGATGGTGGGGAGGGGTGGGGTGGGAGAGACTGGCAATTTCTATGGGTTGGGAGGGGGGCGGGGTTGGGAAGGGGGGAGGAGGTCGCCACCCCGACCATCGCACCTTCAAAGTACATTTTTTACAAAAGGGCGGGGGGGTGGGGTGGCTATGTTGGTTGTTTGTTGTTTTTTAAATTGTTTCTTTACAGTTTACACTGACCAACATCAAATTTTTGCTTTAATATTATCATGATCACATGCCTTACAACGCGTCACATGTTGCAGATGTAGGATCTGAACATCTCAAAAACGCACAATTTGGACTTTGATAATTTCTAGGCAGAGATTTCTAGTATATGTATGTGTGAGCTTCTCCAGGAAAACGGTTCTCATTGCCAATTTTTTTTTTTTTAAATTGAGTTAAATGTATACTGTGAAAGTATAAACTGTGCTGAGAAGAATGAACCTTATTTCATGTACAAATGTTGAAAAACCAAGTCATGGCTATTTCAAGATAGCAAAACAGAAAAAGTCACTTTTGACCACAAAAAAAACGCGTCTGCGTAAATTTAAAAAGACCGTTAGACAGTGGATCAGGAAGAAAAAAAGAAAGAAAAAAAACATATTTATAGGCGGAATTCATTAAAGTCCTTTTGCTCAGGCATAAAGAAATGATTGAGGAATCTATTTATGCCGAAAACTGAAATAGGACCAGGAAGTCCACCTAGTTTTTCTCCATCTCGAAAGTGCCGAGCGCGACATGTGGACCATTTCCTTAGAACGCCTCACTATTGTTATAGAGAAAAAAACACAGTAACAATGGCAAAACTCAAAGGTAAGGACTGCAAAAAAAAAAAAAAATGCAAAAACAACAAGGAAGAAGAAGAAGAACTCAGGAATGTTTGTGAAGAAGACTTAAGTGTTCTGTGTGAAGAGCACTTCAACCCTTGTTTTACTTTACTCGCTCATGGTTTTCTCGCCCGTGTCCTGTCTTGCCAACATCGCTCGTGATGTACCAGACTAGAAGAAATCGGCAATCTTTAAGAGAAGAAGAGCAACATTTGAGATTTTCGACAAAATTCAACTTAACAGTTATCGCCAACACGCACGCTAGTCTATACCCCTGGTATTGTTTTCTCATATACAAAGATTTGTTTTACCGGCAATGAAGAATAGGAAAGAACCACAGATGAGACCTAAAAACTATTCATGAGCCGCTGATTGCCTGCCCCTGCTCTAGGCTAATGAAGGCACACTTATCTTGAATCTATAATACGTTCAAAGAATTTAGGACTCCAATAATTATCATCTAATTACAAATAAAAATAGATGCATTACAGAATTAAAAAACAATAAAAAGGATCACCTGCTCGTCCCAACGCAGATAAGTTCTCGGACCACCAGTGCAGTGTAGACGTCATCCACACTTTGGAGATGCACTGCTCTTAGTCTTAGTGATGTCTTGGCAGTGGTTAAACTTGGAACATCCACAGCAGTCAAAGTCCTATAGTTCAGGCCGCCAGCTTTAGAGCATTGTATTTTCGTTTCAAATCATGAACATTCTGTGTCAATACAAGAAGTTGCGTTTGAGTTTGAGTTTAGAGAAAGTACGTCTGCAGGATAGCGGTCAGTATCACATTGTGACAGGACAAGCAAGACGATAGACAGAATGATAAGATAGGTGGAGACCCTTCCAGAAGCGCCCACCAAGTCAATAGGCCCATTGCGCATATCGGCCATCTTTGTTGAATTACCGGCGCATAACCATGGCAATGGAAGTACTGATTTTGATTCGTTAGCTGATTTGCACTGCGAGCGCTTCAGGAGTCGCGAACCAACCGGCGGCGAGCTAAAACCAGTTCACTTCAGTAAACAATGACACGTGTCTACATGCACATGGGAGACGTTCCGTCCATTCTTTTACTTCCTTTCCCTTGTTTACAATTTACATTAATGGCAGGGAATCTGACCAGCTTGGATCCATCCTTTTCACCCCTGTCATAACAGTCAACTGCAATGCAACCAGCAGGCATTTTAACCGCCTAGACATAACCTCGAAGTTACACTCATCAGCTGATCCACCCGCCATTTTGAGTGTCAGAAGAACAAAACAAAACACTCTGTGGCGTCATTCGCAATGGGCCTATATAAGAAATGGGATGTTTACTGGGACCACACACAAAGAGCGTTGCCAAGCCCAATAGACTGTTAACTCTACTATTAGGGTGTGGGGGGCAGCAACCTATTAGTAGCAATACTTTTTGTATATAATAGCTCTGAGAATTTAAACTATGGTCTTTCGTAAAGTCGGCATGAGCAGATCTATGGATTTTGTTATTTGTGTCCTTCGGACAGTTTGTTTGTTTGTTGATGTTGTTGTAGGACGTTTGGGTGGGTGATGAGACACGGGGAAGATGTCGTAGATGTAGATATTTCAAACATGACTCTGACGTTTCCGAGACAGAATCTTTTCCGGCGCGTCAGTTTTGACGTCATGACCACCCTGAGCAGGAAGGTTAACGTGTTGAACAGGCACCTGGCGCCTCGGGGAAATTGTGTCTGATAGCAAGTGCTACAAAGTGATGCTATTTCTTCACCTCCCAATGTCATTTCTTATGTTTGTCATTGTTTGAAAGTGATCTTAACCCAATCCAGCCCGGACCAGATTGCAGTAGTCAGCCAAAGTGATGACCCCAATCAACTCGGTTACTCGCTGGTGATGCGCCGCTCGTTGCTAAATCGTGTCAGTAGAATTGATTTTATCTCATCTTCGTCACTACAAACCGAGGGCATGGCGAGGGAGAAAAATGAGAGCCAGAGATTTTACGGTACCTCCCAGTCTGTCCTAACAACCGTCTTCCCGGCGGCGTTAGACCAATGTTGGATTATTTTAGTAGATGGAATTGAGAAAAGTAATCCAACAGCCAAAATAATCCAGTAGAAAGTTCTGGTTTTACAGGGGTTAACTTGCAAGCACACACGACGGGTAGCCCAAATCAGCCAGCTGGAAGGAAAGTATGAAGCTGGGACGTCAAGGATAAAAGGGAATCATTTTGTGAAGGATGCCCTGAGGCTGGACTAGTCATGGGGGGTCAAACAAGCTTTGTCATGAGAAGGAAGCGTCTAGAAGATAACTGGGCAGAAAAGCCTGAGATGGAAATGTTATACAGTCGCCAAATGAGCGCGCGGACTGGCACCGAAGGGTTAATAGAGCGAGAAATAGACAAGTAATGGAATTTGGTGTCGTTAGAAGAGAGGACGAGGGAATGATGAATGGTGGAATTGGCCAGTAATGGCCAGTAATATCCAGCAATAGTCTCAGCAACTGGACAAGGGGGCTAGAGTTGGCCCCGGGCCCAGGATCTGTGTGGGTGACGGGGCAGGCAGGGTAAGAACACTGCAGGATGATCCTGGCGAGGGGTCGGCCCCTGATTGGCAACATTTGTGCCAGACATTAAGAATATCAGCGCGCGTCAATGCGTTTTCCGCTCGGATTGCCCAGATGTCGGGGACGACGAGGGTAGAACCAATTCCAGCCAATCTGGATTTCCAATGGCAGCAAATTGCAGTCGTAGATTGCCTGCTTGCCTGCTTCTCGCCACTTGCAAATACGACGGGGTTGGGGGGCGGGGGGGTGAAATAAAAAAAAAAGGGGGGGGGGGGAGCGTGAAGAGATAGACATAATATCGTCGGGTATTTGCCATATTGTTGTATATGCATTTTTGCCTTTCCAAGAAAATGAGGATTGAAGTTAAAACACATATTAGCATTACGTCACAAACTCAAATCTCGAAAAAATTTTAACCGATTGGAATGATAGTTGTACTTAATGACATTAGGAGTGAGAAAAACCACTTTCATGACATAATCTCAAAATTGGCAAAATGTCAAATACAGAAACAAGGCAAATATCCCTTGATATATAGACATTGATCTTTTATAAGATCTCTTTTTGCTGTTGCTGCAGTGTTCCTGTTGTTGATGACACGTGTATGTATTTATTGTCTTGTCTCAGTTTCTAGTGTCGTTGTTGCTGTTGCAACCACTGTAGCAGTTGATGCTGTACATTGAGGTGAAGTGCAGCGAGAAATGGGCCTATCCTGATATTAATAACATTTAGCAACATTTCTGCAGATTGTGTACTATAATGTAGATGTAGTTGATGTTGGTTCTTTGTTGTACAGTTTTATGGAGAGGTCGTAAGACGGTGACACGTCAGGGCAAAGTATGTGTGTGTGTGTGTGTGTGTGTGTTAAGAAGGGGGAGGGGAGGGGAGGGACCTATGGCTCGTCTGTGTTTTTCTCGTAATTGGCATTGTTGTTGAGGTGGCAGGTATTACTGTTGCATTTTCTGTCGTCTCTTTAGTTTGCTTTGTATCGTTTGGGTTTTATTTCTCACGGAGGGTTTCTCTACATCGACTTTTTCTTTTTGACCGATTTTGACATTAACAGTAATAGTAGTGGTAGATTTAGCAGTGGTGGTGGTAGCAGTAGTAGTCGTAGTAATGGCCGTAGTGGTAATAGTGATAATAATATTAATAATACATGGACTAGCAGTGGTAATCAGAGTTGTTACCGAAGTTGCAGTCATCTTTTTATAGTACATGTATTTAATTTGTTGTTGCTGCTGAAACGAGATGCTGTTTAAGTTTCTACTGCTGACCGTACTGGTGACCTGGTCAATTATAATACTGTAATGTGGTCAAATAATCTTGTTTCTATGTGTAGCTGTAGTAAACTCTTTACTGTGTGTGGACGCAGTGGGTTCTTTGGGCAGGTATTTCTGGCGAAGTTTGAGATTTTGTTATAAAAGAAAATTAATTTTTAAAAAAACGGTTACAACAGTAGGATTATAAAAGGCCAAGAGATGTTGACTCGAATAGTATACACTTTAACAGCAACAACAACAAGGGCAAGACAAACAGTGACAATCGAGATAATAATGCGACAATGATAACAATAAAACCTTCAGTTTTCTTATCTCATCTGCAATCGTGGGATTTACAAACATGACCCGTGACGGTCATCCACCTGGCAAGCTAACGTATCACTGAGGCTGCCATTATCCGCCAACATTATCAGCGGATACTACCCCAGGTTTATCCGCCAACATTCTCCGCACGGGTTTATCCGCCAGTATTGGTGTTGACTAAATACAAAAAAAAACAAAAAACGTTGGATTTATTCCCTATTATTGTTGTTAGATTAAAGAAGAAAAATAAATAAACAGATTGATTCAGGGTAAAAAAGACTTTTTAATAACAATTTTTTTTTTAAAATATACAACAACAAAAATTCACGTCTCGGAATCGAACCACGGTCAGTTGACAGGCGAAGAAGCTAACCACAACGCTGTTGCGGACCCTGTTTTGTTGTGAAGAAATTTTTCCAAAATAAACTTCGCTAGACCAATTATTGGCTGATAAACACTCCGTATCACTATCACCAATTTCCCCATTTTACCGGAGAGCATTTCGAGGTATTGGTGAGAGTGAGATTTCTTATGCACAGACAAACATGCAGCAAAAATATTTATTTCTGATAATGCAGCTGTAATTTCAAAACTATTATAGGTATTTATCGATACGTCACTTCATGAGAATATAGATTATAGATCTCACCACGAGCAATGATAAGTTAGCTGTAACCCCAAAAACACCAAAGTCATCAATACGCCAGTACAGGTACGTGAGATGGACGGCGATACATTCTTCTACTTGTCCCATTGGAGCAACAACAACGACAACAATAACGACAACAACAACAACAGCAACAGCAAAACAAACCATAATAATTATGAACAGCGACGAAGACGAAAATATAACCTCAACAACAACTACAACAGCATCGAGAAGAAAGGTAGCAACAACAACACAACGACGTCGACGACAGCAGCAGCAAAAACAATTTTTTTTTAATTTGGCAAAATCTGAAACGATATCCAAGAAAACGGAAACAAAACTGTAAAATTTGGTGTGAATTTGAACTTTCTCTGCAAGTTTACGTTGGGTGAGCTTCACCACCAGACCATCTTGTGAGTCTCACAGAGACATCGTATGTCAGGCCTGGTCATTTTTCATCCCACCCCACCCCACCCCCTCTCAACACCCATCTTCCATCTCCGACCACCCTCGTCCGGCGCTCGTGAAATCATGCAAATCCGTGCGGGCTTGATTGTCAAAAATGTCAAATAGATTTTTGTCCTGTAATTTGAAATTTTCTGTTTGACGGGAGCAGATGATTTGTCTCACCATGCCGCCTCCCCCTCGCCCGGCCCCACTCCCCCACCCAACTGTTCTTCTCCAACTTTGTCTTGTAAAGAGTGTGGTTAGTCTGTCTTTTGTCTGAAGTCTGATTATGTCTGAGTTCTTATCATGCCCTACACAGAATAGAGATACTACCAGAATGACACAAGGCAGGAATACGTCATCAATTTTGACTACCCTGAGCCATTTTGGAAGAGATCGATTGTTCGTAAGTAGGCATGCGCGCAACGATATTTGATGTAACATCAGCGAGTATCTAGTTATAGAGGGAGATCTCACTTCTGCCAAATCGCGAAACTAGGTCACGGCGGTAAAAAGAATTGAAAGATGCCGCCATCATCAAAGACAGTGTTCGTATAATATGTTTATTGTGGTTTGTTCATATTTTGGATTAATTGAAACCATTTAGAGCCGTTTGTAAGCTCATACTCCCCGTGGAAATGTACAATCGGCTATTGTTTACCGTCGATCAAGTCAAGAGAAGTTGCAGGTCATCCAAAATGGCGGTGCTCTTACTTCCTGTAGTCACGAAAAGTGGGCTTCTTTCGCTTCTGGCAGTTCTCTTTTCTGTGGGTCCTAATCTGTAGGTTCTTCCTTGTGGCATAAATTGTGTTTTCACATCAGTTGATAGTGTTTAGCATCACTTGTGTTTGTTGACTTGAAGCCCCCCCCCCCCACCCCACCTCTTCCTCCTTTTTACCCGAACATTTCTGTTTTCATCAACTTCAAACGCACTTGACAGGGGGGAAAGAAAGAACGAAGAAGAAAGTAAAAAAGAAAGGAATGAATATGGAGAGATTGAAAGAAAGGAATGAATATAAAGAGAATGAATGAATGGAGAAAAGAACGTATGAATGAAGAAAGGGAAGGAAACCGCAGGATGGAAAGAAGGAATAAGAGGAGGAAAAAATGAAGGAAAAGGGGAAAGAAGTTTAGATCTATGGAAAAGAAGAAAGACGAATGACAAAAATCAGCCACCCAATGAAAAGTTGTTGACTTTCATCAGAATGCACGTTTTCAGTGGTTGGCAGGAAACACGCGACTAAATCGTCTGTATAGCCAATCAGAAATGTCCAGCTCCACAATGCGATCTGATTGGGCCAAGGCGGCAGTGATCACGTGCTATTTCTGAGTTCTCCACGTCCGGCAGGCTTATCATTTTCTTGTTGAGCTGGACAGTGTTCTTCAAAAAAAAAAAGAATTCAGGGGGCGGGGGAGGATTCTTATCGTGCAGCCATGCCATCTCCTCCTCTGGTTATACTGGGATGGGGCAAACAGGCAGGCAGACAGGCAAGCAGGCAGATAGATAGATAGACAAATAGACGGACAGACAGACAGACAGACAGACAGATAGATAGATAGATAGATAGATAGATAGATAGATAGATAGATAGATAGATAGATAGATAGATAGATAGATACACACACACACAGAGGGAGAGAGAGAGAGAGAGAGAGAGAGAGAGAAAGAGAGAGATTCAGATTTGTCACATAATTTGGCATAATTACTTCATGAACGAAGCTTTGCCACTGATAACTTCGAGGTTGAGCATCTGTTCAAGAGGATACAATTTCAAGAGTTGCAGTGATAATGATATTATTATCTTCATCATTCCCAACACCTGCTACATTAATAAGAACCAAGCACAACAGTCCGTCTAGCTCATATGAAAGTAAACATGTTGTTATAAATTGTCACAAAATGTTGTTACAAGTACGTACATCCCCCCCCCCCCAAGTTTTTTTGCGCTAGGGGTAGCGTATTCTAAAGTCTTTTGTGACTCCAGAGCTATTGTGCTCCCCCCCCCCCCCCGAAATACTGCTAACAACAGAGTTAATTAATCATGCTTTCAGATTTTTGTTTCGTTTTCCTCTTGTTTTTTGTTGTTGTTTTTTGTTTTGGTAAGGAGCAGCGTTAGAGATTCGATAAGATAATAAAGGCTCAGGACGGGGCTAGGGATAAGTACGTATAGCCTACTTATACGTCCCTGGTCCACAATATTTGGGGTGCTTACGTACAGGTAAGGGCGCTTTTTCGGTAGTTCCCACCCCAACTTACCTAGGCTATATTAGTCGATTGTCAGATTGATATGTAACGACGTGAGGGTCTAGTCAGTTTGTATCATCGAGGCCGTTGGCCGCTGTTCGTCTGGGCAGTAGTCAGATTGACATATCAGGGAAAGCCGCCAGGGTAGCTATAATATGTATTGTTTTCACTGGGACTATGGAACGCATTCGGAAGTCCTTCCGTTAACTGGGGAGGGGTGGGAACAACCGAAAAAGCGCCCAGGTAAGAACAGCCCTTGTCACAAATTCACGAGAACAATGTTCATGCAAAGTCCGAAACTGGCAACCCCTATCTCCTTTTCTCAATTCTCGGCCATTCTCTCCGTCGTTATCATTAGCTAGAAGGGAAGTAAACCCTGTTAGAATGTCACGGAAGTTAAAACCAAGACATTGCCTCCCTCTTGAATCTGAGGGGAGCGATTATTAGTAAAGAGGGAGACTAAGCGGTTACATCCCTGTTTATGCCATTGTGTGTCAGCAGAAGAAATTGTAATGTAGATCTACCATAATACAACAACAGCAAAAATTCATCATGCCACGGACTCTACATAAACATCAGTACGACACATAGAAGTAGGAACTACTATGGTACGATATGATACCAAAATCTCACGTTCGAGTTTAGCTACTAGATGCACCCAGCTTGCAAAAACACACATGAAATTCTTGCAAGTACAGAATCACCTAAGCCACATAGGCCAAGACGATGAAAACTATTAATGTGCAGAATATACTGCTTGTTCGATTACAGATTAATGTTATATTTAAAAATCTTCTTTGTCACAGTATATTTCTATGTCGCGGGGGGGGGGGGGGGTGGAATGAAAATTTACGCATTATCTGTAAAGTTAATCAACAATTTCCCCCCCTTTTTTTTTTTTTTTCCACATTCCAGAAAAGATTAGCAAAGTAACACCATTCCGAAAGAGGGCGACAAATTGTACAAAAAATACTTAAAGAGCGAACTTTTCAATCTACGTGCCAGACGTCGTAAAATGTTACTGAATCTGATCTAATATAAACCAATGAAACCACCAGAAGATCGATACCCAAAATTGTTCTCAATGCGACAGAATCTCTATCCGTAGACCGTAGCAAACTAAAGTCATTTTTTTACGTGTGATAGATTTACGCCCTAGTGTCCTTCGCTACTCTTTTTTTTTTTTTTTGGTGTATTTTGAACAAATTATGACTAAAGAGGTTCTGGAAAGGTAAATTTGGATAAAGAACATGGAACGGGCAATTTATTCATGATGCAGTGTTTGTCATACTGCTTTCATGTCCTAACGGTGTGAATTTGAAAGTAATAACTCATCTTTTGTATTTCATATTATGATGTCAAGAAAAACAAATAACCACAAAAATAAAAGGCCGAATTGACTTCAATTCTGTCCGTGCCTCGATGTACGATTACACTCATTTGAAATAAACTTCTCATTCTTTTCCCTACTTGAAATCTGAGTTTTGAGATATGTTAGGAGAACTTGTTAGCGATAACGAAGACAGTGACGCAAACAACTAGGCTTCTACCTTTCCAACAAAATTTCTGCAGTGAACAAAATCCATGACTTTCGGACTAAGCGCTTTTAGCTTTTGGACTTTTATGCTGAATACTCGTATTCTAATACATTAGCGACATCGATATGACCATGATAATCGTAAACTAGCGCCAAGCGGGAAGTAGGAATGCGATTGTCTTGCGCCAAGGAAAGTGAACCAAAGAGAATGAAAGACACATGACATTATTGAATGCAATCTATAAGCTGTAACTGTTACCAGACCCGTTGTTATGACTTCAGAGGTTCTGCACACGAAGGATTACACTTTAGATAGCTCTGTACAGGTTTGTATTCGTCTCGTTGAATTTATTGCCTTACTTCTCTAGATCTATATCTACTCTAGATCTAGAATCTAGATCTAGATTAGATCTAGAATCTAGATCTAGAATAGGCCGAAACTGCCGAAAGGGATGGATCTAGATCTAGACTTTCTAGATCTAGATCAGATGAACTAGAGGAAGTGGGAGTTGGCTACTGCTCTACAAACTGCATCCTCCCAGTCAGCATTCCTACGTCAATTCAATATAGGGTTGGTAGGATTACCCAAGGGCAATCGTCAGTCCGACATTGGCATGTCAGCGAATCTATGATGGAATGAGGTCATTCTTAATGAATATGACTATGAGTCAGTATGAGCAAACTTGACGTCAATCCTACGCGTCAGATTTCCGTAGGTTTGCTGTATGGGCTAGATCTAGATCTAGTCAGGGTAATTTCCAGGATCTATTTTTTTTTCATTTATCTACGTTTATTTACGGTTGTTTAAGATGGCAGTGTGATCAGTTTATCATTGTATAGGAGTAGTCGGATTTTGATTTCAGATTCTTTCAGATTGAATTCTAATTTCTACTGAATGTTCAGAATTCCTCAGCAGATTATTATCATATAATCACAGACTTTCATGTCCCTTCAGGGGGAGTGTGAGCCGAGAGGCCCAGGAATTTCATCAGACTTGTTGAAGGGAGAAAGTAAGGAAAGTCAGTTGGACAAATCTGATTCAGGCATGGAGGAGGAGTCATCTCTTCACACATCTGGTAAGAGTTGAGGCATAAGCTTATAAATCTCTTTGACTCATTGTTTTGTTACACTAAGGAAATAATAAGGGAAGAGTTTCATACATGATCATAATGATGTCAACCACCCACTAAAATTCTAAAAATATTGGAAAAGGGAATTTAAAAAAAAAAAAAAAATCTCAAACTCGATCCATATCCACAACTCTCAACCTTATTAAAAACTATATCTCCAAGACATAAAGATTTTTATATTAATATTGTGACTTGCAATTGCATGCTGCAGCGTAGAATTTTTTTTTTTACCTTGTGAAATCTTGCACTCAAATAAGGGCAAATGAACTAAAGAAGCACACATAAATTGATACCACTGATCTATATAAATGCAATATATTATTATTATTATTATCTGAAAAACAAAAAAAAGTGAAACACATTCACAGTGGCTAGAACTAGAAGACTCAGAATGTGAAACTGAAAATAATATTTTGATGTGACTTAGACATGTAAATTTTATAAATCAGTAATGAGTTTAAATAAAAACCACATGAACCTTTGCAGGTATCTTGAATATTACCCAAATGTTGTTCTGTATTATCAGGTATCTCCCAGCCCTCTGATGCTGAAGAAAGAAGTGAAGATGAAGATGATTTTGGCACCTTTGCAGTTCGTAAATCCATGGGAAAACGGAAGGTTTGCTGGTTTTCTTTCATATTCTGTAATATTTTTTAATAACTATGGTTTCAAATGTTGCTAAGTTTGGCTTCTACTCCTGTGGGCTCTCTGGGTGAGAGTTGTGTGGCCATGGAAGAACAAAACTTCTTGTAATGTCTTGTCTCATGATGAATCAAGTCAGTTTACAGTTTAAAATGAAGCATTTTATTTACTAGGAATTTTACCGCGTGAAAAAGCTACCATGGTTTATCTTCCTTACCACAAATTATTATTTAAGTATGTAACATCAAGATTTGATGACTGGGCTCGGTCATACTTGTCCTTGGAAATATTGATTTATAGAAAACAATCAGTGTGAAAAATTATTTGTGTCCTTGTAATCTTTTGGTGAAATATCTCTGCAAGATGACTCCATCTCTAGTGACAGTATTAAGATGTAGAAAAGTAATGTAAACAGCTTTTTAAAAATCTTGTTTTTTTTTTTCTTTCTGATAACAGCTTGTCATTGATGATGAAGAAGATGAGGAAAATGATGAAGAGTCACATGCCCAGGAATCTGGTACAGATAATGATGCAGATAAAAATGATGACACAGAGGAGAAACATTTGGGAGAGGATAGTGAGGCTGCAGGTGAAATAAGGAACACCGTTAGTGGTTAAATAGTGTATCTAACCAAGATAATTGTAGAGCATTTTAGTGCTTTGGAATTCTAATTTGTTAGACTGCAACAATTGGCAGACAAGTTTGAACTGAATTACTTGTATTTCTGTATGGAACATTGAAGAGATCCACCAACATTGATTTCATAGTAAAATTAGAATTAAATGTTTATTGATGAGAGAATAATTGAGAGTGCATATGATTTAAAAATAGTAAATTTAAAAAAAGTATAAAATCCCATGGCTTCTGGATGAACATGCTTGTAATGTTGGTACTGACAATTTATGTATTTATCTGCATTTGGAATTTTGACTGAATTGGAAATAATTTTATTTCTGTGTTATTTGCCTTTGTTATTTACCACTGAGATGACACAGTCCTGTTTGCAAAGACTTTTATGGATTATTTTTCAACAAATATCCTGATCACTGATTTATTTGTGTGCAGATGCAGAGGCAAAAGAGGACATGGTGCCTGATGACCAGAACCATGAGCAGGAGAGAAATGAGTCTGATGAAGAGAACGGTGATGATATTAAATTGAAATTTGACTTTAAATCCAGTGATGTCTTTGATGCTGAAGAAAGTGATGAGGACAGACAAGGTAATACGAAACATTTCATTCTCCTCAAAGCTGAATGTTGGCAGTTTTTCCTAGAGAAATTAATCATAAATTGGATTATTTAACTATCACGGCTAAGTGCACTTAAAACTAGTTTTTACTGGCCTGTTGTTTCTTTGATATTCCTCTCTCTCAAAATTGAATGCAAAACTGGGGCATACTGGGTGGCCAGGCTAAATGTGCAGTGCATGTCTGTCACAGACAAGTCTGGGTTAAACAATCCAGGTATCACATTTGTAGGCTGGGTTAGTCGGGTCAAATGTGAAAAGTGAAGCACAAGAACCTGTAGGAAGATTGCACTAAATGTAACTAATAGTGAAGTTGTTCATCATTTCCAGGCATCCTCATGTATTTGGGCATCTTTTTCAGGGAACCAGTCTGATGAGGATGTTGATGGAGACAGAGAGCAGGGAGACAGTGACAACAATGCTGGTGACGTTGATGGCAGTGACAATGGTGATGATGACGGAGATGAAGGTTTTGATGAGGGTGAAATTAGTCCTAGTCTGCTGGCCAAGCTGAAGAAAATGAAGGTGAGACAAGTATGCCCAGCTCTCACTGGTGGTCAGCATTTGGCAACCATGTATATTATGCTTAACAAAACTGGAATTGTTTGAAAAGGTTTCCATACTTCCTGGGACAAGTTTAAAGTTTATGGCATTTGAGCTTGAAAACAGCTCTCTGGCTTCCTGCATGATTCACAGACAAGGAATCTTTAATATTAGAATATGAAAGGAGAAATAACCAGCGTACTGTCGAAAATAACATGAAATTTACCAGGTTGTTTCCACAGCTCATGGATTGTCCATCATGAGTAAAGAATAGCTTTACTATAAACCAGCTGATCAGCTCAGCTTGCACCCGGGCTTGTAAAAGTATGCTTTTGTTGGCATCTCAACTTGCACCTTAGAAATCCAATATTGCCCACATTTCTTTAAAGATAGCTTGTGTAAGCGCCTAATATCTGCCACTGATCACGTGTCATGTGACCCAGCTGGTAGAGATTCCAAACAACTCCATTTGTTTAGTGAAAATGACACTGGAAGAATAAGAACATATTCTTTCAATTTTATTTGTCCACCACAAACTATATTTCTTAAAAGTGCATGTTTCTAGGTTTTGTGGTTATGTGGAAATACTCAGCATAGGTTTTGCAAGTTGCTCTTATATAATAATGGATGCTATTTTCTTCCTTGGTTCAACTTTCTTAACACCAAGCAAGTGATCTGATTAGTGTAGACCACTGGTCTAAACTGGCCATGGATATTTGACTTTTGACCACTGTCAGGGCTGGATGTGACAGATTCGCTAGCCCAGTGTTTGTTTTGCTTGGCCTTCAGTTTGACGGGGCTTTGATTAAAACTTTGTGCTTTTATACCCAGGGTGCAGCCAAATCTGGCAAGGACAGAGCTAAATATTCCAGGAAAGCCAAACCCAGTGCAGGGAAAATGATGGAGCTTTACAGTGAATCACAGAGATTGGTCAGAGGTTTGTAGAGGTTCACTTTGTTTTCTTATCCTCTGCATTGTATCCTTTTTGCCATTTCATTACTTGTTTTATTCTTTGAAATGTTTTGCTTCCATGAGCTCTATGTGGACAATTGGAAGGTGTTCCTGGTACGGTCTCCTCCTGTCCTATCATTCTCTTAATATGGTCTTTCATTTTGCTTCTTCTTCTTCTTAGCACAGTATGGTTGTTATCGTGTCAATGTGCTTTCAACTCAACTCAAAACTTCATTAACTTCACTGAAAGGTCTGTCTATAAAGAATGTATATGCTGAGGGGGGGAGGGGGGTTGTTTGTACACTTCTTTTCTGTAGGTCCACTTGTCTTTAGCTCCATTTATGTCAGTTTCGTTTGCCTTGTCCGAGCAAGGTTATAAGAATGTGAATTGCAATAATTTTATTATAAACATTGCATGGTAACTTGATATAATGGTGCTGGACGGTAAAGAACTGACCCAACTATCCAATGTAATTTCAGAATCGCGTATCAACTTGCCATACTATGAACCACAGCCCAAATCTTTGGATGACTTTCTGGCCAGGGCTGCAAAGAAAAAGCAAATGTATGCAGGTCTGAGACATGCCAAGGATTTCCAGTGAGTAATCTAGTTTTCTTTATGAGTCCTGAAGTTAATCAAATTAAGTCATTGAATTTGGTGGTTGAGCCTTGCTGGTTATAGTTTAATTACAATGTAACATAAACTGTATACCAATAACGGTTCATGCATCACGGCAGTTTCAGTGGTGCTCTTTAGTTCAACCGCCCACAAGCCATAAATATGTCACAGTGTCAGCTTTACGGCCAGGCTGGGTAGCTCAGTTACGGTCTAGTGAGCACAGGTAGAGGCTAGTGGTGATTTTTTAGCTTGAAACAAATAATACATCCCGTTTTTAAGAATGTGAACAACAAAGACTAAATACAGGATCAAAATAAAAATTTGATTTCTATTTTGGGCAAATTCTGAAGTTCTCAGACATACAAATTTCATAACACAATGTTCACTTATGCAGAGATGATTCATAACTGATAGGAAAATATATGATTCATAATTAAATATGAAATACCGCTCTTATCAAAAAAGATTACAAAAATTTAAAACTGGTGAATGATACACCAATATCTCTGTGATATAATGACGTTTCCTCTCTGTGGCTGACAACAATATTAATCCCACAGTGACTCGACAAAGAAGTGGTGTTATTTCCACTTGTTTGGATATTACTGTTACTTATCACTTGTCTCCAAAATGTGTAATAATAATAATAATAAAGTCACTATATAGCACTTATCCTTAAGCACTTTACATTTCTATGAAACACAAAGAAGAATAAGTGACAATTCTTACAGGTAGACAATGCAATCACAAAATAAGCAATATCTTTATACTCATAGGTGCATACCACCAAAAACATACACATGTGTCCACAAATACATTAATGAAATGCCAGCTCTCCATAACTTTTAAGGTTGGTTTTAGGAACATTTAAGAGACTCATATCTTTAGACCTTAAGTCTCTGGATGGAGAACATGGTCAAATAATCATGGAAAGATATGTTCGTAATTTAGATCCCTCCAAGCATTGATAACAGATGGCAGCGATTTTATATTCAATCTTGGCTCTATACGGATAATGGATGACAATGACAAAATTGACATCGACAAATTCTCTGAAACCAGCGCGCTACCTTTTGTGAAACTGAAGCAACTGTACCTTTTGCATGTTTCTATCTAAAATTGCACAAATACTTGAAGACATAATTGTACAATGCATAATACTGACATAATATGAATGAAATTTTCACAGGCCTTTACTGTGATTAGACTTGTCCGCTGTGCCATGAAGTTGGTCCTTCGAGCCAGTGACAAAGAGAGGGGTTTGCCTGTAAAAATAAAAATACATAGCTGGGCGCATTTCCATAACTATTTATACCATAAATCAACACAATAAGGCTTTAGAAACATGACTTATGGAGAAGGGAAACTGCACAAATCAAAAAACATCTCAATGAGTCTTATTTAGGTCTGACTTGACGAAAATAGCCTACAAAAATGTGGTGCGTGAGGAAAAAAATTATAACTCGCTTAAAACATTGCTCAACCAAATGAAATTGGTACCGTTGGAAACTTCACACCTTGTGCCTTAAACTCACACTTCAAATTATCTTGAAAAAAAAATTCCAACGGCGTTATTAGGGCTTAATTAGTAGTACTATTGATGTAGTAACTAAAAACATGCTAATTAACTTACCTGCCATTCTTGTCAAAACTGTAATGCACAACTTGAAACAAAAGACATCAAAGTGAAGAGGATGGTTTGTGCTATTCCAATGTCAGCCCAAAAATGAAGATAGCACACACGGCATGAAAAAAAATGACAACTGAGAAAGAGGGTATTGCAAGTGATTCTCATGTGCAAAACACTGCAGTTTTCTACTTGACTTGCTCCACTGAGCACAGGTAGGGCCAGAGTCGGGTGGAAGGTCATAAATCTCACCTGCCTGAATAGGCATCGCCAGCCATTTGACAGGGCTTTGTTAAACTAAAGGGCACGATTTTGCGGGTTTTAAACAGCCGTGGCATGTTGGCAAATGTGGAAATTTTTAGATTAGTTCATATGTTTGAGGCCTTTTTATGGTTGATAAATGTGTTAAATTTTTTATGTTCCTGTCTTTATTCCAGTATGTTCATGTGATGAGTTATTATTACACAAACCTGTTTTGCAAAATAGGAGACTATCCATTCTTAGCTGTAAAATCTTAAATCAGATTTCCCGTAGAACTAGTAACTTATGATTGGTTTTCTTATTCCAAATCACAGAGTGGGGACGAATTAACTCTTTGTCTCCCAGTCACCGATGTATCGGTTCTTCCGCCAGTCACATTTGTGCCAATAACCAACGTCGATGCACAAGAATGCTAGGCTATTTCGTTTCGGGAAGAAAGATAGCTGACTTTCTATTACTAGATGTTGCTGCAGTTAGTCTTCATTCATCTCCCCCCACTATTTTCTTCCTGTATCGGCAAACGCGGAAAAATCCATGGCACACAAAGAGTTAAATGACATAAGTTTGCTGAATTTCATTGGCTTTCCAATTTTTAGACAAAGATAAACCTAATATTGAGATTACAATTGATATTTTTGATATATCACTTTATAACGAATATTCTGAAGCTTGTTCCATTGTATGTTGACCTGGCTCACTGCAGCCATGTTGCGCAGCAGTTACATGTCCAGTTTTTTTTCTGTTTCTACTGAAAGGCTACTTACATCCCTGTATATATTATACATCTGATGTCTTCAGATCTATTTTCAGTCAACACACCAACAGTTTTCACAATGACTAATGATACTGTTTCCCTCTGCATGTAGGAAAGCAAAGATCATCCAAGACCAGTTGTCCATAGCTCCACCCAAACCATCAAAACCTGCCAAAACAAAGCCTCGATCTGATACAAAGAAAAGCTCTATGATGAACTCAAATTTATCACAAACATCATCCAATGGTCAAAAGTCATCAAAAACTCCACTTGTGGATGAAAGTGATTTGACAAACAGCTTGCATGAATCACAGAAATTAGATGTAGTTGATAAGCAATCCCAGGATCTTGATGGTGTAGAAACAGCAATAGAAAATGACACAAGTCCTGGATGTGCAGATGACTCCGGTGTGGCATCACAAGGTTTGACATCTCAGTCCAGTACAGTAGTTCTTCAGTCTAGTTTAGATCCAAGCCTGGCCGACAGTGTCAGAACAGAAACTGATGCAAATGGTGATGATGACGATGATGAATTGCCAGATTTAGAGCCAAAACCACAGGGCTCCATGGTGTCGAATAGTTGTCCAGTTAGTGCAGATGTCAGAGTTGAAGAAGATGCTGCTGTTGCTGCGTGGCGTAAAGAACAAGGTGCTGAGGTCTGCGATATGGACACGTCACATTCATCCCTGTCCGAGATGGTGGATGAAGTTGTGGGTGGTGCTGGGAAGTTGCAGATTTTGACGGAGGGTGGTAAGGCTACGCAGTTGACCAGTGGCCGAGAGGATAGTATATGTGAGAAGACAGGTGATCTGCATGTTCCATCACTACAAAAGGATCCATCTCGAGATCTGTTCAGGTCACAGAGCTCAGGTAGGATGGTGCATCAGTCACTCACTACTGACATCTGCCATTAATGAAGATTCTGTATGGATGAGAGTAAAGGGAAAAACGATTCATCAAGTATACAATATTTCAGAGTATATACACTCATTGTAATACATGAGACGATGGTACAGAACAGAATCAGTTACATGTCTCAACCACCCAAGTTGAGAAAATCTAGCAAAATAATGGTTAGGTAAAATGCTTCCCATTCCATTAATAGAAAATCATAGCACAGTAGCGGATATTTTAATCTAAATTGGCAGAAACTGAAAACTCCGTATTTTGATCTCCAACCATTATTTTGCTTGATTTCTATGGCTTCAGCGTGGGTCTCAAAGAGGGGCAGTGAGAAAACATCAGCTGGTAAGTGGTATGCTTAGATTCATTTATAATCCATTTACCATTAGTATTGTTTTAAAAAATAAGTATTAATACTTTATTACTAAGTGGAAGGAACGAATGTTGGGTAATTCCGAAACTTTTTTTGGGAGAAGCAATTTCTCTTTGTTTTGACTGTTTCATTTTTGGTATTCAAAGATTTGTAAGATTTATATCATTGAACCAAAAGTTTGTGTTTGAATGATTACAATTACAGTTGGAGGTGAAAGTGACAAGCTGGCAACATTGCATAGTCAAGATCATGAGAAACAATCTGACCAGTCACATGGTGAGAGAGACCAAGCGGATTTACCCACTGTCATACAAGAAACACAGTGTACTGAAGTTTCTGCCCTAACCTGTACCAATAGTCAACAGCTGTCACAAGAAGATGAACATATGATTGAAGCAATTAAGAGAGAAGAGGAACTTGCGACTCCCCAGTCACGACGTATGGAGAGGTTGAAAAACTTAGAACTGCCAGCTAATCCTCACTTAAGTGGCACACCAGACCAAATAATTTGTCTGGATGAACCGCAGACGATGCCAGTACAAAAGATGAATCCGGGCATGATCAAGCTGATGGATCGATTAGCCCAGCATGCCAGAAAAAGCACGCCTCGACCTGCTCGTGATGTGAATTTCAGGTAAAGCCCTCGAACCTGGATTGGGGAATCTATAATAATATGCATGACCCTATCCTCTGACAGGTTTCACTTAGATTATATTTTCAAACATGAATGATGCATTTTTTAGTATTTTTTTTTTAATACATTGTTTATTTCCTTATTGGCCCAGCAATAAGTTGGCTCTTCTACAAAATACACATTTAAACATTAACACTGTTCTCAGTCCACTACCTCCTTCATAGTTATGTCCTTACACTATACACAGAATGTGTGATATCCAATGCTAAACTGCATGAATAAAGAAAGATATAGGAAAAAACATTTTCCCCCCTCCTTCCCACGTTGATTTTTTTCCCTGTTAAATAATTATTTCAGTTTTCAAAATCTGAGGATAAAACAAAACATAATAAGAAAAATGTGAATGATGTATGTTTATCCCTTGTCTTACTCAAAGTGAGCCAAATGTATAATATAATTTGTGTCATAAATGCAAAATATTTAATGGCAATCTTAATGCCAATATGCCTTGCTAAGAACTTCTCCAGTGTCAATAATTGCTATCACTGTGTTCAGTATTGTACAGAAAGAAGGGGAAGGCGGTAAACAAGAACTCACTCTGAAATCAATGACATACCATGTAAAGGAAGAGGTGGCACCATTGATGGATGGCACACCAGGTAAGAGAATGTTTTCACAACTTGTGGAAAAAGAATTTGCGAAGCTTTCTTCTTTTATTCATTTCCGGGCTTGTATTTATTGTATGCCTGTGTTTTTCTGTTTTTATTTTCTGTCCTCCCTTGTTGAATCATCAACATCGTCACAGCCCTCTGTATTCGTGCTTACATATCGAAACATGAATAAACAAAGGTATGTGTGTGTGCGCGCTACGTATCATACTTTCTGCTTCTGTAACTGTATTGTTATGTATTCAATGATCAAAACAAATTTCCTTGTACAAGGACGAATAAAATTTATCTTATCTTATCTTATCTTATATTGGTAGGAAACATGTTTACAGATACTCAGTTGCACACAATTGTTATAATAGTCATAAATATGGCCATTGACCAATAATAAAATAAAAAAAGGTATGTCACGAAGCTCCACATTAGGAACAAACAAGATAAATTACACAATTTATTCCTGCAAAGCATATACTTAATGTTAATGGAAATATTCTCACTAGCAGGTATGAAAGTCCAACTTCAAGTAGCAACACAAGCCTACATTTCTCCTTTAGTGGTAAAACTTCAGATTGCTGTCAGTTCTGAGCACAGCTGTGTTTACTGTAGTTATTGCAAAGTGAATTAATATTTAAATTGTATTTTATTTTAAATTTTTCATTGCTTTAAAACCATTTAAATAAAGAAAAATTCTGCTGTAGTTTGTGTGATCAGTCATTTAAAGGTTGGCATTGGGATGATTGTCAGCATATTCTAATGTGGGAATATTTATCTATTGCTCCGGCAGGTAGTAAACTGACACTGTTGAAACAACAACTGGGAGTTGGAATGAGGAAGAAAAGAGAGGAGGCTCGGCAGAGACGGCTTCAGCTTTATGCTTTGGAAAATGAAGAGGGATTTGGGGGAGAGAAGGAAGAGGAGAATAATGAGGAAGAGGAGGATGAGGCTGAAATGACAGACAACTCGGATTCAGAAGAAGACGAAGAGGATGACGAAGAAGATGATTTTGAGCTCCGATTCAACAATTCTCTGGATGACTCTGACGATGGAAAGGATGTATGTTTTGGAATTATTTTGTCTGAAAAATCAGAATTTTAAATTCATGATATTGTCTGTGATCTCAAATATGGCATTTCCTGGTTTGTGCCATTAGTTAAATGTTTTGATGACTGAAAACTCAAAGTGGGAATTGCCTTCTTCGGACTCACTGACCTCAGTCCTAGTGAGATTTTTGTTCACCCTAAGCCTCTATAGCCATGTATTCCTCAAAATAAGAAATATAATATGCAAGCCGACAGCTAGGTTCAGGCATATTGTCAAGTAGTTTCGATCGTTTTTCAGCTCTCTGAAGATTTTCCAATTCCTTACTATATCAAGACTGCTGTAAAGGATTCTTCTGAATCTCGTGGGATAAATGCCTATGATCATCATTGTATGCGAGACTGGAGTTGTGGACAAATTGGTTGCACTAGTTTAGATTACAAATGTTGCAGTTCATGATTTGTTTACATCTTCTCTTACTTTGTTGTCATAGTGAAAATTTGGTGATTGGCTTCATTTTAGCATTTTTATGAGATTATGTGTGTGGGGCAGGGGGGGGGGGGTACTCTAATTTGCTGTTGATGACCTGGGTTGTGCTGGAGAACATAGTTAAGTCTCAGGTCATTACTAATTTACTTTGTTTTCATTTCACCCTGCTTGTCTTTATAATGGATTACTAATAAATTGTTAGTACCACATGGTTTCATTTGAAAAATACATAACTGATGCTGGGGCAAAGTATTCTGTTTCAAAGAGATAAATTTGGGTCAGTGGCATTTCACTCGCATAGATATCACTGAATCGTTTCAGGGGAATCGTTTGGGGGAAAACATAATTAACCAGCGAGATATAAGACATGGCATTTTTCTCTTCTCTTTCCTTTGTGCATGTTTCTTTGATGTATATTTTGTCCTCTTTCATCAGTACAATCCTCTGATGGACATGGAGGCCAAAGATGATGATGATGAGGAAGAAGAGGATGATGAAAGATACAGCTACTTTGAAGAAGATTCGGATGAAGTTCATCTTCGTCTTGATGTGTCAGATGAGGAGGATGAAGATGGAGATACAAAGGATGAGGATGATGTTGGAGACTCCAATAAAAGCCTCATTGAGAAAGATGATGAAGACGGTAATTATAGCTTTGTCATTGCTATGGGTGTATATGGAAAGAAAAAAAAATGAACACATTAGTTTTCATAGTTTTGAATGGCCAGGAGCAATGTTTCGCTCAATGCCAGCTGTGAGTCAGGTGTTTATGTGCCCAATGTCATTCTGTGAATGGATTCAGGTTGCTTATTTTTAAACATGATGAAGAAATTAACATTGATACATTCAGCTGTAAATCTATTTAGCTACTCATGTGATGTTCTTTGCTGTTTTATTATAGTAACTAATTCTTAAGTTTACAAACTTTGTACATTGCATTTTACCACAAATTTGTCTCAATAAAATTCCAGGAATGAAACAAGGAACCACACATTTATAAGTTGTTTGATCACATCACTGACTCTGATTTGACTAATAAATGGCTTACTTATGTCCTTTATGTATTTATGACTATGTGAGCGTAATATATTTTTTACGGTGGATTGAAATTTGCTGTCAGGTCAAATTCACATAGAAGTAGTACAGGTGCAGTCAGTGAAGAGTGTGAAAGATTATTTTGAATTTATAGGAAACAATAAAACATTTGATAAAACAACGTGAAACTGTGGGTAGAACAATATTCTACTAGATTTAGATAGCAGAATAACCATGGTGGTATGTCACTGTTGTTTGTCTTTCACATTTGAATAAGTAGAAGTGTTGTTGCCGCTCACAAGAAGTCTGTGGTCACTCAGTAATCATACAGTACAATTATTCACAGCCTGTATATTATCGTGTAACCTTTGGCTTTCTTGCTGATCCCTAGATGAGATTGAATTGACCAGTTTGAGAAAGAGAAAGAGAAAAAGAGGAGCCAAAGTTGTTGAGAGTGATGAGGATGAGGATGAAACTAATGTCAAAAGAACCGTTGGTGATGATGATGGAGATGATGATGACGATCGTCTTCAGCCAAATGTGGCCAGAACAAATCATGAAGAAGATGCTGGTGAGTGTGAAATGGCAATGGTGAAAACTCATTATACAGTTTGTCAAATAAAGAATTTAGCAAAAACCAGAGGTATGAGTCAATCAGTGGTGTTTATTCTGTCATAACATAAATTTCAGCAAGAGATACTTCCATATATGACAATGCTTCAATACTCATTTTTTATAAGAATATGAGGTTGTGCTTGTTTCAAAAATTGTGAAACTAAGGATATGTATTATCCACTCCTACTTCTAGTATGGAATTTTAAAGAAAAACCCACAGGAAAAGAGTTCAAAATAAACTTGAGACAAAATTCACATACATCAACTTTACGTATTTGAAAACTAATCAAGCTGTTTAGTGGACAATCTCCTGCTTAAATCATAGCTGAGTAATGGAATGTGTAAAGGCTTAGGAAGTTCTCAACCTTTTGTTTAGTTTGTAATCTGACTGAGAGAGCAATTCCAAATTTGTAAAATGCAGTACATTATTGTACAAGAATTTCACAATGTCTACAAACTCATTTATCATCATTTATCTCATGCAAAGCACTTTTTCAACTGTCTAGCCTGTGCTGTATGTTTTTTTCAGATCCTATAGATTCCTTGTGGTCCAGTGAACTGACACCTCTCACCAGACATCTCCAAGACACACAACCTCCAGTAAGTTTGGCTAAATTGTAGGGAACATGTCACTGTCCTAATATGATGAATCATCTTTGATTATGACTTTGTAGGGCTTTGAATATTCACATGATTTGTGGTCTTGTCATAAAGGAGCATAGGCTGTAGTGTTATTTTTTTCATTTGTTGCAGCAAGGCCAGACTCGATTCAGGAGAGAGAATTCGCGTTCCCCTGACCTGTACAGTACGGGTGTTGCTGACGAGAGCCAGTCAAGTCTTGGTCGCAGCTTTGACCATCTCAACGATTCTTCTCAGTCCTACGATCAGTTGCATTCACAGCTGCTGGATGCTGATGGGTGAGAGAGTTTTCCTTACTCCTTCATTCTGATTGGCCAGATACTGTTTCCTGGTGACATTGTGATTTGAAGCTTTTACAATAAGTGGGTGGATCTGGTGAGATCAGACTTGAGATGAAAGACCAAATTCCTGAGAAAACAATTTTTGTAATGAAGTTGAGATTTGTGTACGAAATGAACGATTGGATATTTTTCTGCATTCAGTGAAAATATTTTTCTTAAAATTGTCTTAGGAATAGTTTAATTTGATTTTTTAAAGAGGTATTAGAATTTCACCTGAAGCCCAATTTCACCAGTTCCAGACACATTATGTACCTTTTTTTTTTTTTAAATATATAAATTGTAAAATTTTGTGAAACTGCATTTATATCTTTGGGTTTTGTGTTGATAGAGCTTTCTCCCACTTTGTTTAAGGATGTGAACTCAGTAAAATATTGGCTACAAATTGCAAGTGCAAAACTCATGTTTGACTCCAGATGTCTTCTGTTCTCCTGAAATCATGATCATCCACCAGTTGGTCAGAGTATTAACACATCCTAGTCATTACTTTGGCTGTTGTAATAAAGGATGATGAGAAGAACTGGATGCATGTCCAGATCATCCATAATTTAACAGGACTATTCTGCATTTAGCTTGGAAGGACGTGTGAATCATGTGAAATAATTTTTTTGTGATTAAGAAATTCCAGTCAGGGAGTTTAAAAAGCAAGCCAATGATATCAGTATGCACGTTAAAATAATATACACAGAGAACATCATGTGACCAATGAAGTGTGTTACAGTGTTTTCAGTTGGTATTCTCCTCTCTATGGAAAACATTAACTGACAGTTTCAGTTTGTCTTTATGGGGCATGGATATATCGATGATGTCGGCCACAAATGGGTCAACTCTTGAGATTTTCATAAACTGCGATTTTTACTTGTTATGCACACAGTGCCCAGCTACAGCATCTCTATGAATATTGTAAAGATTCAGCCAATAGAAATAAAGGAAATGTTGCTTCAAATAAAACTTCCAACTCCATTGGTCCTTTTGTTGAAGGATACAAAAGAGGCAAGTCATCTTCCATCTGAATCAGTCGCCATCAAACTCCCCATAACACAAAGTGGCCAACACCTAAAAAGCTTAACAATGATGTTATTTTTGACAAAAACCTAAACTTTTTTGCACACCGTTTTTCTAGATGCTTTTCTTAAAGTAATATACTAAATCTGGAGTTGAAATGGTCATAAATAGTTTAATAAAACAGTTTTTAGCTTCTTCTGTAAAATTTACTTCTTCTTAGATGGCCCATTTGTGGCTGACACCATCAATATGTACCCCTTGAGGTATCCCTTATTGAAGAGGTCATTTAGTTGGCAGGTCTGCATTCTGATATCACCAAATACTGGTATTTGATAAAATGTATGGAGAAGTATATGTGATAAAATTAATGAATTAAAAATTTATATCAAGCCTTGCTACAGGAAGTGGGATTTCTTTTCAGCAGCAGTTTTGCAACCTTGTTTGTATACAATCCAAGATGCGGATGTAGTGCTTACTATAAAACTGGGGAAGGGACGGGGGCAGGGGTGGCAACAACAGAAGTTCTGGTGCCATAAAACTAAAGCAAATGAGGGTTTGCCTGGAGCTGTGGATTGCAATTCTGAAAGTTTGAGAACCATGACCCTGTCCTAATAAACTTTCATTATGATTTCTTATGTCATTCTGTCCTATCAGATACCTGAAAATGCCCCAGACCCAGCCCCCACCCAAGTCTAGGATAGCACTCCTAGCTCAGCAACCTGCAGATGAAAGTACCAGCATGGGAGATTGGGGTATGTGCTGTTTGATTCTGATCTAGAGATGTCAGTTTTGTGTAGATAGACATAAAAAACATGTCTGTTGGAAAGTTCTGTTGGGCAAATTATCTCCCGCTTACATTTAGTGCTGCATGACTATTTGTGCTGCACTGCATAAGTGGAAGAAACAAAAAGGTAAATTTTACCAGTTTGTTTTATTTATCTCCAAGCTGAGTCAGGTTATGTAAACTTTGAATTTATTAAAGAAATGTTTTAATTATGTGATCGATGAGTGAATGAAGCAATACTTATATGAAGGCATGAAGGTTTGTTTGTAATTGGGTGTATCTAAGAGATTTGCATACCAATGTTGGCCCTATTGTTAGGGTTAGGGTTGTACGGTAGACAGTGACAGAACATGGTTCTAGAGAAGTTGCATGTGTTATTTCGGGCAAGTGTCGACCATTCTACCCAGCGAAATAACAGTGGTTCCAAGTACATTTAGCAGCTTCATATTGGATAGATGGAGGAACTTTTGTGATGGACTACCATTTTGCATTGTACATGCTTAATTTTGTCTAGCATCATATTTGCAACGGGTATGATTCAAAATTGAATTTTTTTTAAAGACAATATCTCCAAGTTATCATATCATCTTAATATTTTTTGTCCCCCTGGGTAGGAATTGTCCTGTTACCCCCATCAAAATTTTTGCCCACCTTCAGTTAAATATTCATGTATCCTCATGTGTTCATAAATATGTAAGCTTGCAGCTAGATTCGGGCCTGTCGAGTGGTTTCAGTCTGTTTCCAGCCCTGTGAAGATTTTGCCATTCCCACCTATGTGTTCCACTCTCACACTGTGTCTGTGAGTTAATGCCTCGTTATTGTATCCTTTACACATCCAGATTCCAGCTTGAAGATGTCAGCAGGCAATATTTTCCATGCTTCTGATAGCCAGGCCAGGACAGGAGTTGATGATGATGACGATGATAACATGAGAGAATTGATGGGTTTGTGTTCAGGAACTTTCGGGTAAGAATTAATTTGTCAGTCTCGTATCATTTGTGTTGAGCAAGTCATTGTATATTTTCAAGCTGTCATAGAATTGGGAACTTCCATTGTTACTTTTCATCATTTTAAAAAATTTCTGTAAATGAACTTGGTGTAAATAAGTACATTTGTGATGCATATTTGGTGCAGTAGACCTCAAGTATCATGACCTAGGATTGAATAGGGCCCCGGGTACAACAGCATAATTTAAAATCCGCATTTCATTCACTCTTCTCACAAGTAGAGAAAAAAACTTATTGCTAACGGTGGCAAATAAAGCACATCTCTGATACAACAACATTTTTCATTCTGACGTCACGGAATACATTGAACAAAATATCGCGGGGGAGGGGAATCTATCAGGAAATGGGCAAAGAGGGAATACACAAGCAGTTGGGGAGGGGGGGGGGGGGTTGATAGTGTTATGACCCTTTGCGTGCATTCCAGCAATATTGTGCAGGGCTGGGAATTGTCCGCGGAATTCCGCGGAAATGGTTTTTCAGCTCCTCGGTTTTTTATTTTGTGTTAATAAATTATATTTTAAAAAAAATTAAAGAAAAAATCATCGAACGAGCAAAAGTACGAAGCATGCCAGCTGCCGATTACGAGAAGAAGCCAAACTATGTACGAAGAAGAGCCAAATGGCCTACCGCACAATGTTATCTGGCCTAATAAAAGAGACACAAGGCAGGCCAAACCCGATGCGTTTGCGAAATCAAAAAGCCAAACCGACAACCGTAACGAGCCGGATGGCCTAGCAGTGCTGGGCCAATAATGGTATTTTTGGCATCGTACTTTTTCAATGTATCGATCTTAGACAGAAACACTGTTGAAGAATTTCCTTGGAAATTTCATGAAGCCGGAAGTATTAAACAAATCAACATCTGGTCTCAAGAAAATCAATGTTAACAATGAAAGTCTGCATCTTCCCACCGCCCTCATTTTTTATGGTTATGAGACAAGAACCCTTCTTGATGAAAAGCCCAAGAGTGACTCATTGGTTGTAGGTTTCGAAAAGAAAGCTCTTCAAGCGTACATAAATGCAGGAGATGTCTTGCTGAAGAAGATGCCGATTGATAATGATGCACTGAAGGCTTTTGCATCACTCGATCCACAATTAAGAGGAACCACTGCTTCATTGACCTACATGATGAAATTCCCTAAACTTGTCCCAGAACTTGTAGTCGACGTCAATGTGTTTGACAAAGAAGCCAGGTCCTTTCAGAGTGATTCTAATTTAAAGGAAATGAATGGGAGGATTGATGAGTGGTGGGCAAATGTTCCGGAGCAAAAGTACCCAATTGTCTGTCAAGTGGCAAAGGCTGTATTGTCATGTTTCCATGGTGCGCAGGTGGAAAGTACATTCAGCATTATGAACAGCATAATCACCAAAGGCAAAACCAACTTAGACACTCAAACTTACTCTGCATACCAGACTATCAAATACCACCTCAGAGCATTGAACACCACTGCTGTTAAGAGGTTTGCTAAATCTGATCCTGAGAGAGAACATGTCGACCCTGTTTTGACCAGAAATATCAGGAATGCTGCAAAGGCTCACAAAGCAAACCAGGAAGCAAGAAAGGAATCTCACAAACTGCCTACAAAAAAAGCCCAGCTAGCATCTCTTCAAAAGAAAACACAACAGTCATCATCATCATCAGCATCAGCACCACAGCCTGTCAAGAAAGCCAAAGGAAAATCAAAAAGATCAAACCCTCCAAATCCAAAGTCAAAACTGCCTCCAGTGTCACAGACTCCTTTGTCTGTATCAAGTGAAATATCAAATTCCCCACCACCTGTTTCAAGTGAAGTAACAAATTCTCCACTTCCTGAACCTCAAAGAAAAAGACCAGCTGCAATAACCATGGCTGACACAGCAAAACCACCAGCCAAGAAACAGAAATCCATCATGAGCTTTTTTAAGCCACCCAACTAAAGTGTCAGATGTGCCCCAGTAAATGTTTTCTTTAGATGTATGTATGTGAATTTTTGTGTGCTAATTTCAAGTTTCATGTATTTATATGAACTTTGTTCTCAATTATCAGTCTCAAATCATGGAATTTTGTTTCAGGAGAGGCAGTTTTCACAGTATAAAATAGCAAAAAACCATTTGGTGGTGGGGGGTGCAGTGGCTTTGCCCCTGGACCCCACCGGGGCCTACGGCGGCCCCTGGACCCCGGCCGCATTACTGTTTCCTCTTTTTTTGCTACTGCCCATTCCCAGCCCTGATTGTGTAACTGTGGGAGGTAGGGTGGTGGGATGGCCATGCACCATGGAGATGGGCCATGATGCAAAACTAGTCGCACGTGGTCAGTCCTTTGTGTGAACGTATGGCCAGTTGGGTAAACAGGGCCCATGTGGTTGGCACATTTGCATGTAAACCTAAACGTAAGGGAGTGGTCATTCTGTGTGCGCCTTATATGTAGATCTATACCTGACCAAGACGGTGGTCACTTGCTGGGCTATCTTTCAAGCGAACGCATCACTATTCATTTTTTTTAGCAAGAGAATCTACACTGCAATATAATGATTGCAGCAAAGAAGAGAAAATATTTTTATCTTGAAATAAAGACAAAATTAATTGAAGAGGTGGGCAGAGATGTAAAAAACAAGGCTCAAATCTGTAGGCCTAGGGACCATGAAATTTCTCCCAGGTCAAGCCCTTTATTTACATGATTGGTTTCCCTTTGGCCTTGCCTATAACGGGACCTCGCTTAGAACAGGAGTTTTGCAGTAGTCTCATGAACACTGTTGTATCCAAGTTCCACTGTATTTATGCTTAGAATTTCCTATTTTTATTAAATGGTTCAAGATGGCAGCATGGCCAAATGCATGTTTCAGGGATGGGATTTCTCAGGAAATTTCTTCATTTCCGGATTTTAAAAATATTTTCTCTTTAGTAAACACTGTTTTGTTTGTTGCCTAATATGTGAATTTGCCTCAGTATATGTGTGTATTGTGGTTGGCAGCGACACATTACGTCAAAAGTTGAGGAAATTGTGGTTCCCATCACTGATGTTTATGTGTGCTCTGTTTCATTAAGTGATGAAACATTGTTGCATGAATTTTTTTTTTTTCACTATGTAAAACATATATGCTGCTTTTATGGAAGTTTCTCAACATAAATTCTCTAATGGCTTTTTGAAGTAATTCCAAGCCAAAGTTAATTTTACCAACTTTTACATGATTTTTGCTATTTCAGACCCCAGTGGGACAGTGAAGATGCTTTCCCCTCATCTCAGAATGGTATCAAGAGCACACAGAGTTTTGAAATTAAAAGTTCTGGCATTAACAACTCATCGACTCATGAAAACGACGACATTTATGATCCTTTCCATGTCCTCTCAGATGATGAGTATGAAGATGCCACCAACAATAAACATACATGGAAAAAGGTGGGCTGGATTAGAATCCATCGGTCTGAATAAATGAAAATTATATACAGCGTACTGCCTTAATTGCTTGACAGAAAATTTTGAGATTTTTTGTCAGCTTTATGGTGTTACAGTTTTGTCATAGCATGGAGAGGAAATCAGTTTTACTTTTACGGACATGAAATAAAACTTGTAATAGCAATGAAGTCAAACCAAAGAAAAATATTGATGTATTGGTTTCTAGGCTGTGGAATAGGATTTAGTTTGATCAGGAGGAAACTGTAGTGTTTGGGCTATGCTATGGTTGATTAACTTGAAGTTAGAAATAAAACAGAGCTGAGACTGTACTGGATGTAGACACATATGCATGCAAATAACTCTGTCTCAGTGTTATTTCTTGCATGTTAGGAAAAACTGAATGGTGAGTCACAATACAGAATATTTGAGAACCACTGATTCAAAATAAAGACTTCGAGGAGTTGCAGAAAGAAAAAATGGGCATGAAAGTTTAAAATGCCAAGAGATAAGATTTGAAGACATGTTCTATGTAAACTTCTGCTTAAAGTTGTTCATTTTTTTGGCTTCTTAGTCAGTACCAGACCAAATAAATGATAAATACTATAACATGATCATAAACCTACTGGACAACAAAAACTAAATTGTCTTCATACTGAGCAGGTGCTGGCTTTATTTTGGTAGAAGAATACCTAATGTGTCCTCATGCTAGGTAAATATTTGGGATAATTTCTTTGTTCCACCAGCCCCTCTTGTCAGACAGCGAAGATGAAAGGGAAGTCGATGATGATGAGAGACAGGCAGACACAGACGTGGAGGAGGGAGAGGATATAGAATCAAATCAACCTGTTAAATTTACTGGCTTCAAAGAGAAGAAGAAAGGGAAAGGGTAATACTGACTTAGCACCTTTTTTTCTTCGTCTTCTTTTCGTGTTTTGCAGTCTTGTTTTTCAGAAATATGGATTCCCCAACTGTTTTAAAAGAAATTTGACCTCGTCTTTCCACACCTGTGAATTTTTAAGCATTTTGTGGAATACGCCATATGCATTCAGTTCCGTGTATTTAACAATTGACCTTAGATATGTCAGCAAAATCTTTATAAGTTTTTACATCATGTAATGCAAGTTTGAGTTATATTGAAATGTTTTTCTCCCAAGAAAAATATGCAATAAATTTTAGAGAATGCAATAATGCTAATTCCAAATGTTATCCTCAACAGAATCAAGAGAGAATTTGTGGAAGATGAAGCAGAGTTATCAGGTAATAAACGCTTGTCCATTTTTCTCACCTGAGATATCAGATAAGTTTTATTTAATGGACAAAAATTTATGACATAGAAAATATAGTTCACCCACGTGAAATGGTAAAATTTACTTATGAATAAAAAACATACAAATCACATTGTTCATTTTTTGCCATGACTTTATGGCTGTTGGCATTGAGTATAGCACTAACAGAGATAGACTAATGCTAGGACTAAATTTTATATCTTTATAAAGCATCTCTTTAGACTGAGCATTCCAAGTAACTTTGCTCCAGTGTTTGTCGGTCTAGTTCACTGTAGCAGTGTTGAACCATTGTGCTTACAGGTAGTTTCTGTGTGGGATTTTCCTATTTTTTTCTGCAAGACCACTTACATCCCTGTATAATACATTACATACTCAATTTACAATATGTCTATGGCTAAATATCAACGAGCAGTGTTCCCTCTGCGCTGCGCAGGTGTGCAGCTGCAGTCGCTGTACTGGTGCCGTGCACAAAAGTTTGATTGTCGTGCACTAGCTTTGAATTTAAAATATTTTTGCCCAAAGCATCAAAAGTTCTGCTCAGTGATTTGGAAAATTAGATTGAACATTGATCATGAGGATGTTGAAATTCGAGATAGCGTACAAGGCAACTAGCATTGACTTCTGTCCAGCAGTAAAGAGTGTGAGATGAAGTATTTCCATTGTACGGAGCATCATTTATGCCAGTTTCGTGGATCCTATAGATCTTTGAGAAACATACTTCAATGAAATGTACCATATGTCTGATTCATGATGTTCCCAGGGAGTGAGTATGAGAGTGATGAAGACCTTGACCTGGCCGAGGAGGAGGACATCCTGGAAGAGGAGGCTGGAGATCGGGACATGGCAGGAGTCTCTGCGGAGAAATTGAGAGATGAAGTTGGTCGTTTACACATGTAAGTTGTTACTGTGCACTGAATTCCTAGATTTTCTACTGCAATTTCAGTGGACAAAACCAGTGGCACTGCACACAATGAAATAGTCAAATCAAAATTGCGTCATGTCTACGGTGGGCCCAAGGCTGTGCGCACTCAACGTCTGACAAACAGAATATTTCAAGTAAACATTAGTGAGGTCACCATCCTGTTCGGTGAATTAGATCCTGCGGTTCAAATGCAGCTGCCACCTAAAGACTGCAGGAGAACAGCGAGACACATGACCATTCAGGATCCAAAGACTGAAACATTTTGTTGCACCAGCACTGCTTTATTCTGTCTCCACATCAGTGTGTTTTGAGAAAATCACGTCTAAAGTTTTGTACTTAAACTTTATGAAGTATTAGAACAACTTTTTAACACTTTCTGCCTTCAAAATTTCTGCAGGAATGATAGAATACACTTTGTTGTGCTATATTGTTATGGCCACATCTAACAAAGTAAATAAAGAATAAAGTTATACTGGCATGATGATATGTTTGACAGATTTTCTCTTCCTCTGAAGCTCTATTGTAGTTCATAAGTCGGTTTGAGTTCTTTGTCTGTTGAATCCAATTTCAAAATGGTAAGCTATTTTAAAAACAAATTAATGCCAGGAAAAATCCTCCAGACATATCCTGATTTCTGGATTTTTTGTTATTTTGGTAAACATGTTTTGTGTGTGGTCCAATGTATTTATGGATGGTTTTGTGTGTATGTTTTTGCTGCTGGCTGTGATATGTTAGGTCAAAGTTCAGGAAATCTTTCCGTCCGTTGCACCCATCCCTGTATTACTACTCCTATTTTATTTGTGAACTTTGCAAAATATCATCTGTTCAGCCGTTTCACTCTACACCTGTAATTTAGTAATCATTCCCCTTGTCTTTGTATGAGTTGTACATCGTTTTGTCTCCCTTGACTTTATGACAACACTCTAATAGTACTGTCACACTGCTGTCAGGGGTGAAGGGATAGAACCTGCACTGTAGTCATGTTAGTGGTATGGAGTAAATTCTGTTAGCATACCGTGATAGGGACTCACGGCTCAAAGTGAAAGAGTTTCAATCAGTGATATTTTTATGGATTAGTTCAGTCAAGTTGGAATGCCTTGTCTCTATTCATTCATCGTGTCATGTGTGATGTTACAGGAAACAACTCCAGGATGAAGATGACAGAGAAGTGATGAGATTTAAAGAGATGTATCTGCAGGATGGGGACTTATACACAGAAGGTGGAGGTCGTATGAGAAACTTTCGTTGGAGAGATATTGGTATGTACTTGATGCTTTTTGCTTTTACAGTTGTAGATCTACACAGCAGTCTAGTACAAATATCTTGTTTACATTGTTTGTGTGTGTTTGTTTCTAAGGGTGTTTTAAAAAGACAACTGAGTTGATAACAAGGAGCTTAGAAGTACCATTGACTAAAGCTAGTATTTAACCTTTATGGAAACTTTGTATGGCAACTTGCTGATAATGTGAATAAATGCTTGGATCTATTACTTTGTTATTTTAGTATTTCTAATCAAGTGTGTTGTGTAATATCTCTTTGTTTACAATTACATTGTAGTTCTTCCAAAATTTTTTTTACAGAGTGACATAAAGGCGTATGTGATCATTTGTGTTGTAAGATTTTAAAATTAGAATGATTATCTTTCAGTCTTTTGAGTTTCTTTTGTACATTATTATATTATTACTTTTCATGTTTACTTGACCTTTCACTCTTACCTAGGCATTGTCCATCCACTGCTGTATGTAGCCCTCCGACAATGGCTTCCATTCATTTCTGTCTGATGTCTTCCTCATCCATGTTGTTCCCCCTCTCAGTTTCTGTTTACTTAACACTTCAAGAAATTGTTCTGAGCTGGAAATCAGCCATGAGAGCTGAGCTTGGGAGATGGATTTCTGTAAATTTATTTCTCTTGTTTTTCTTCTCTCTTTCTCTCCTTCCAATTAGACATTTGTGTTTCAACTTTCAATGCAGAGAATATTTATTTGAACATACAAAATTGTTTACTTGTGGGAATGTGTTTTCCTTACCTTGTGTTATGTCTCAAAGATGTTGAACATTTTGTTACTTGAGATACATGAACATATAACTCCAGACCTGGAATATCTCTGATGCTAAATGCAAGATTTTTTTTTTTTTTCACAGACCAGAACTCACAGTCAGATATGTTTGGTCATCAGTCAGATGAGGAACAGGGAGAGGAGGAAGGGGAAGACCTACAATGGAGGAAAGAAAGATACGAGAGGGAGAAATTTATTGATGAAGTTGTAAGTTCCATCATTTGTGAATGATCAGATTGCCGAGAGCAAATTATATTCCTCAATAGACCTGATGACCTAAATATTTATGTGACAAGGCACAGAATTGGTCATAGTAGGGATTCGAATCCTCAGGAAATTTCCTGCTTTCTGAATTAAAATTTTTTTTTTCTTTTCCCCTTAATTTTTGTGTCTGTTTTCTTCTAATTTATAATTATTTGAAAGGGAAATTACATAACTACTTTAACCGTCATGCTGCACGAGGCGTCGAAATACGGCTTCGACTTCACGGGCTCCTAAATACGGCAAGGTCAAACTGACCGCAATTTTTGCGTATCAGGTCACTGCCCTTTTTGAGACACAACTACCATCTTATTGCTCACTGTATCTCTTCTAAATCAAAGGCATTGTGACAAGGACATGTTCACCATTGAACCACTGATCAGACTCGCAAAGACTAAGCTTTCAAAGCTCTCAGCACACTATCAAAAGGTGTAACATGGACTTGTGAACCGTTGCTCAACAATTTTGCAATATTGTCTCATTTTCTCACAAGCTGACCATCATCATTCTAGAGTTGTCTGTTATCGAAGAACCAATCAAACACAAGCTCTGAAATGACCTTTGCCCCAAATGCCCATGCTGGTTCATTAGTATGTGCCAATCTGGATGAAACCATTTGCTTAGGGCTTGGGGGGCGTGGCTAGTTATCATACTTCATTCTCATGAAAACTACAGCTGTCAGTTTGGTATCATAAGTCAGATCTTTGGTTAGAGACTTAGAGACAAAGGTTTCACCGGTTAATTCATTGTCAAGCTTGATGAGGCATAGCAGCGAATCAAATACAAACCAAACCATGTGGACAGCGGTAGTGTGGTCATTGCACATTGGCAAGGGTCAGTGCGACCTAGATAATATTCCCTGTGAGTAGTGGGCAGTTGTGGATTAACTAAACACTGTCTTGTGTATTGGTGATAGGTATGTTAGCAATACACAGATCCTACTGAATCCCCGTGCCACTCAGTGCCCGCCTTAATGTACAGTGTGACTGTAAGTGTTGGTATCAGTAGTGGTGAACAAGATAACATTGTGTGATACTGTTTCTTCCCAGGAACCCACAGCTGACAGTGAAAACAGTCAAATGCTCAAATTTGGACAATTCTTTCTCAAGAAAAAAGGTAAGTCTTAAACAGTGAAATGTCTGGTGAGTGCATGGTAGAGGAGGGCTTAATTACATAGCAGCTGTTTATTGCATGGAGTGTATTAGAATATTCCACGGATTTGGGTAGCAGTTTTTGCATTAATATATATCCTTGTTTACCCCAAAAAGATACAACAAAAAGTTAATATTAAAAACTACATATTGTAGTTTTGTGTGCAGTGGATAAGACTGGCTACCTCAGCCTGGTTTTTGCAGGGTGGCGACTTCATTAAAAATGTCAATTCAGTTTCTGTTCATATCTTCAGTTTTTACAGCATGTATATTGGACTACGGCCTTTCATTTTATGTAAAAAAAAAAGAAAAAAAGAAAGAAATGTCAAATGGAAAATTTTGACATCGCCAGATTTAAATGTCAGCCAACGAGTTGTCAGATTCTGCTGTATCAAAGCCAGGGAATCAGTAGGTGACAGGCAAAGAACAGTATTTACATACATGTGTGACATGTTCTGATTTTAATTCGGTGAATTTTTACACTGTAAATTCTTTCCCAGAATCCATCACTCCTCTGGCCAAAACAACATCTGACAGTGACATTAATATTGTGAAACCGTTGCCTCCCCCGCCTCCACCCCCACCAAAGCCAAAGGTAGGTGTGTTGTTGTGGACACAATCAACGTCTGTAGAGTTTGATAGTATGGGACAATATCTTCTTCGCCTGCTTGATACAACGATAAATTACTAACATGACTTGTTACAGTGCTGTTACAACTAAAAAGAAAAAAGGAAAAAAAATGGCGGGAGTAGCCAACAGCAATTGAAGTTATGATTACAAAGTAAGCTACTTCAATCAAAGCCTACAATGATAGCATGGTGAACACAACTCCATGTTTTCTCTTTTTATCTATCATTTATGTCTTCATGTATTTACCGCTAACTGGCAGTGTCAAATCCCTGAACTAAAAATATGCCTCAGTCCCATCTTATCGTATCCGGTATCTTTGATATTATACAACCTGTGGGGTAGTTGGTGTGGCTAGTCAGGCAGCATTCTTATGTTTGAATTTTCCATACTAGAACTTAGAATAATGTTTTGCACAATGTTTCCAAAGGTCCTTAAAAGTCCTTAAGTCCTTAATTAACAAGATTAACAAACGAGACCAAAACTTTGAACTCTCCAGTGAACTGAAAAAACTGTTCATACGCCAATATGTGAGATGGACAACAAAATTGATGCAAGAATGAATTCTCAATAAGTACATGTATGTTTTTGTTTCTCAATTTTCCAGCTGCAGAAGAAAGGATCCTTCCTGTCCCGTGGTAAAGACACACTGGTCAAAATTGCACGGGTCACCAAGGGCATTCAAGGAGGACAATCGGCCAAGAATTCCAGAAATTTTGTTTTCCAAACAGTGGAGAGCCAGGAGACTCAGGATGAGAATATGGAAACTGTGAGCAATTTATTCAACTGCTTTTAACCAAAAAATGCTTGCGATGTCTTTATGTAAAAAAAATTTAAAAATGCAGAAAACCTTTGATCATTGATGTCGCAGCATACAACCTTTCCCTCTATTTCTGGCCATATTTTAACTTTGTCCTCATGTGGACGGTTATCAAAAATGCCAGGAATATGAATTTATTTCTTTAACAGTTTCTCTAATTCACTTATCATTGCAGTTTCAACACAAATGCCTTTTGTCTTCTTACTTCAGTAGTTTATGGTCACTTTTAAAGACATAATCTTTAATTTGCTGACTGCCCATATATCACAATGATTTTTACAATCATACAAGAAAGTAATCATTTGTTACAGCTTTCCCTTGCTGTCACATAGGAACAACCGTTCACATATCGTGGGTATAGAGCAAAATTGTTGTATCTCCAGTGATATGAATTGGGGTTCATAATGGCAATACTATAATAATGACAAACTGCTTCTTGCAATTTTTTCCTTTATTCTGCTATCTTTAACCAGTTCCAAGTTACAGAGAAGCAGTATTGTTGTATCTGCCTTAAAAATGAGATCATTGAGACCAATATTGTGGTATATCCGATTAAGCTCCCATTATTCATATCACTGGAGATACAACAATTTTGCTCTATACCCGCGATATGATCTTCAGTCTTATCCATGAATCTACGAGGCCAGTTGTTCAGATATATTACGTGCAGAATTTAGCCCTGTGAAAACTAAGATGAATTTCCAAGATTTCATTAGCTCCTCCAACTTGTCTGCATTTCTTCATTTTAAATTCTGATGTTATGAAAGGTGACAGTTTCTAGTGCTAAAAATACCGTTGTACATGCTGGAGTAGGGCCCACTTTATTCAAAGTGTCAGATAAAAACTTTAGTCTTTTTTCAGTCTCATTCATGCACATTGCAATTTGAATGTTTCTACACAACTAAGCCTACTTGTCGAAAAAAAAAGTCACATTTGTTTGTAAACATTTTAAAAAACAATTATTATCCATTTGCACTTGTCGTATCCAAGCCCAGGGATAAGTTAAATTAATCTGAAATTTACCCTTTCTTTGTGCACTTCTGAAGTCTTACAAAGAGAATTTACAAAAGAAAACATTGTGTGACATTTTTATTTACAAGTAGAAACATCCATGGACCAAATAGTTCTGTTGTACGCTGTGAAATCCAAACAGTTGTTTTTCCACTTTCATCCCCAGCCTCAGCAACCACCAAAACGCAAAGCTCACAGTGCAGGTCACAGTGGTCAGGTCACCAAGAAACCCAAGATAGTTCCGGTCTCAAGTTTTGCCACGCCCACCCGCCCCCACATTAAACGACAAAATAGTATATTTAATTTACTGGAAGACAAGTAGTGTTTAAGTGTATTTGGAAGCTCAGATATCATTTTTGTAAAGTTACCTAAAGTGCAGTTGTCATATTCCATTGGTGAAGTAGAGAAAGTGTGTTTTGATTTGTTGAGCTTGGAAATCTTTTAACGCCATGAGGGAATAATTATTATCATGAGATTTGCTTTTGAGAAAGAGCCATTGCATGTGGAGAAATATTTGTTGCTTGCCTGTGTGAGGAAAATAAGCTTGAATGGATCAGACAGATCGTCAGTTGTGGAAACAGAGTAAATGCTTTATTTTTTGTGCAATATCCAGTGAGTGATTCATCATTAATTGCACAGGTAAGAAATGGTCACTCCAGTACTGCTTTATTCTATTTCCACTAAAAAAAAAAATTGAGATAAGGCCTTTATATATATGGCATAACAATGTGTATTCTATCATTCCAACAAAATTGTGATGGTATTTCCATCTCTAGGAGTAGATGTTAATGTGTCAAAAATGTGTTCTAAGTCTAACACTTTGTAAAGTAACTACAAAAGATTACAAGTGGTTTTCACAAAATGTGTAAAGGTGGAGATGGAATAAGGAAGTATTAAGATGGCAAAGTGTTGTCCTACAGGCATTATTATTACTAAATCTCTGAATGCGGTAATTTTAATCATTCCGCAGAACGGTGATCCCAGAATTTCATAATTGCACCCCAAAATTTGATTTTATTACTGTAGTGATAATTCACATCTGCAGCAAATGAAGGTAAACATTATCAAATGAAAAGTAATTGGTATTTTGTAAAACAAAATGAGAAAACTATTTTACAGCCTGCTGGTTGTCTCTTGTAGCCTTTCTAAATTGTTCTGGTGGCTGCCCAAATTAACTTCACATCTATGTGAAGTTGCCCCTTTCATCATGGTCATCATTCTCAGGGCGGCTGTAACCATGATTTTCTTTATGAAATTACCAGACATTGGAACTACTGAACTTTTCAATTATGCATCACCACCAACCACAACACACATGTGTATGTAATTTACCTTAGATGTATATATATTAGACAACACACCAAACAGTCATTACTGTAATAGTACATGTAAAACTGTCCCATTTAAATAATTATGAATTAGAAGAAAAGAGAAAGAGATATATGTACATGTAGAAGAAATTCACGCGAGAAACAAAAAAGTTTTTGAAATCCAGAACTCTAGAAAGTTTGGAATGATTCCCACCCCTCATGTACATATAATACTGATAATGCTTGTACGTAATTGATTGTGAGTTTGCAGTTTCTGCTTGTGTGTGCTGGGCATTATGTGTGAATGGATTTAGTTAAATGAGAGTTTGATTTGAGATTATAGCGCATGAGTGTTTTGTCCAAGGTTCCAGCCATACTTCAATGATTCTTGTTATGCTGCCAATTTATGTTAGAATATGTGAAGAAATCTAAAGAAGGGATATCAACCATGATTGGATTCATATCAAAACCAAGTTGGCAGAGGCCCATAGTGGTTGAAAATCTTACATTTACTGAGAATTTGTTAGTTTTGCTTAGTTTTTGTCTTAAAATACGTTGCATCCTGGAAAGTACAATCTTGTCATGGAATGATCAATATAATGATTGTTGTGTCTTGCCTTTTTTTTTCCCTTCTGATTGTATTTTGTGTTTATTGATTGATTTTAGACATGAATGGTTTAGTTTCTGTTATCATGGCTATGTTATTTATGGACAATATTTGTAAAATAAACCGACTTTTATTCTGTACATGTGGCAGTTGTTGAGTGTGATTGGTTGGTTCATACTGTTTGCTCTGGTGATCAAATAATTCTGAACATTTGTGTGTTTTGTCAAGTGTTACATTTTTAATCTCCTGGGTTCATATTCCTCATTACGAGATCTGCTAAACCTAGAGTTCTCATAGAGAAAACCTAAATCTGCCAATTCATGTGGGGCATTTCAGACCCAATTACATGTACATGTTATATGGTAAAATGCTATATAAAATCAGGGATTCGGTCTGAGAGGCCCCCATAAGCACATAATAGGTCAGTGGTCATTCACTCCCTAACTTTTGTGAAGTAATGGTTTCACTGATAGTTATGTCATAATCATAAGGAGAATAATAATGAAGATCATTTATATAGCGCCTAATCCAAACGAGTTCGCTCTAGGCGCTTTACAGATAGTCTTGTTCTCTCGATTTGCATCTCTCACTCTCTTTTTCTTGCTCTAACTCTCTCTCTCTACCTCTCTCTATCTCATGGCTCAGAGCAAATTGTAACGTAGCCTGTTAGGCGCAGTTCAGAACTCACAACTTGTATTCTAAAGTATTATAATATTTGAATATATATTAATATTTATTTAATAATTTTCGTTGGTGATATGGGGGGTGATAGGGATAAATTTTAATCTATTATTAATTTTAATTTCAATTTTGACCAGGCAGCGGCCTGTTCGGCCTGCTCTTTGCGATTTCCAACTGCCAAGGTATCTTTAACATGCGCGACGTGCACATGGCCCCTCCAAATTTTTTCGCAAAAAATGCAGTTTTCTTCAAAATTATGGGGAAAAAACAACATGGTCTTCTGGGTTGACAGGCTAGCAGGATTAAAATAATAGGGTTAAGACTGAAAAACATTACAATCCCAAAATGGAAAATCACACATCAGTGCAGGAAGCCTTCTTAACTTTGCCTTGTCCATCACACATACTCCTTTCATGGTAGGAACAACACAGACAGATAATGAATGCACACAACTTTCTCAATTGTAATTTAATTTTTTATAGGGCACCTGTGCAAATCCACAACTCAGTTCGCATCATGATGCGTTTAAAAACAAAAAAATTTAAGAAATGGAAAACAAACTGAAATTAACTTCTGGCAAATCTGGTGGTAAATTTTATTCATTCGTTGCTGGACGGACATAACAAATATGCAAGACTGAATAATAATAATAAATAAATACGCTGCCCATGGCATGGAATATATTATATGTACAATAAACTTGCTGGTAATTTGACAGCAAAAGAAATTTGCTATCACATGTCACTTGATGCTGAATTTAACCATAAATTACTCTGACATCTTGGTTGCATCCACTGATAAATCTCACTCTCTCCTTTGAATAAAAATTGAAATACAGTGAAACCTGTATAATCTGAAATTCAGGTGACCAACAAATGTATTTCGTATTAAGAATTTTGGATAAAAAGCATTTGGCTTAAAATCACAACTGTCACTAGTTTCAATCTCTTAAAGAGAAGCAATACCAAATGTCTTGGTAATTTTACTCTAATACCGCCCTTGACATTCTGTCTTCGATAAATGAAGTGAAATCCAAATTTATTTTTTTTTCTTTTGTGTGTATGAATGAGATGTGCTCTTATGTAGATTGCCTGACAAATCCGCCAAAACAGTGGGTGGTGATCGACTACATGTAGTTGTTTTGAGTACATGTATTATGTGTTTGAACTGCTTGTGAATGTATTGTAGTCGATGAGACACATATGAACCATTCGCAACAGCCCACAGAAGGGTGACTGGTAAAAAGAAAAAACTGTATCCTGCTCTCCGACTCCTGATGGCAGCCCTTTTCTGCCTGGTATCCTCACAGCTGTTTTAATAGGTAGTCCAAACTGATTTTTACTTTCATCATAACTCACTAGTTATTGTCTAATTTGATGGAGCTTGATTTTCTAAGAATTTTCAGACCAAACTTATCATTCTGGCTTAAAAAGTTATGGCATTTTCAAAAGTGAAAAAACACCTCGAATTTGCCACCTTTTGCAAACTGCACGATAGTTCAACTAATACCGCCCATAAAATAACAGTTTATAGAGTCACGGCATAAAAATTCTTTGTTTCCATATCAAGGGGGTGTACATTGCGCGGCGCTGAATTTTTTTCAATGGATATAAACATAATAATACAAGCATCTCATTTTACTTTTTCTGGTCATCAAACTTCATCCGACGTCAATTCTTTCTTAACTTACAAGGGAGACAAAAATAATGTTTTTGGTTTTGTTTTTATTTGAAAAGGAGGTCAACCGCGTTGCCATTGACTTAGTACTGAGTGTCAGATAGAGGTGACAAAATTCAGGGATTTCGCCCCTTCAGCGGGGCAGTTTGGACTAACTAGTTTTAATGTTTTGAAAAAGAGAAACAAAGACGTTAGTCACAGTCTGACTCAGTGTCCATGCGTGTTTGAATTTACCACGTGAGTTGTTTTCTTATGCCTATTAATTTCTTGATCGTGCAGTGCATTTCATCTGCCCTGCCTATGATATTGCTGTGGGTGATACTGTTTGAAAAGTTTTAAACAAAGACTAGTGCCTCAGATATGTGGTGTTACTTTCACATGTGGACCTTGTGTACGTGTTTTATTTACTGAGAGCTGCCTTATTGAGACAGCACACTGCATTGGATTTTTTATCTGACGACGAATTTCATGGCCTATTCTTGTCCTGGATCTAGATCATAGATCTAGCTGTGGAGCAGTGCAAAGGAAGTGATTTATAGGCAAAATGCCAGTTAAATGCAGTTTTAGTAATTTATGGTTGGGACAAGAATGGTCCTGGTTGAGGAAATGTTCGCAGGGTTCACACTGGTCCTTAAAAGTCCTTTAAGTCCTTAATTTTTATAAAAGAAAAAATAAGTACTCAAAAAGTCCTTAGATTCTGAAAATGATGCCAAAGTCCTGAAAAAATCCTTAAAATGTGTGTTTCAGTTGAAACATTTGAGATTCAAATCTTCCAATTGCACACTGGATAACTGGTAGGCCCTACTTTGAAATAACTCAACCTCTCAAAGTGAATTTACTAGGTTTGAACTCTGGATACAGAAACATTCCGTTTCGATGAGTGCTGCACACCACTTGTAAAAAAAAAGTTATAGAGTTGTAATGTTTCGTGGTCACGGGCACACAGGTCCTTAATTTGTTTACTGTGAGTCCTTAGGAAGTCCTTAAAATTAGTTTTCAAGACTTAGTATGAACCCTGTGTTCGTCACAAGCCCTCACATGGCATACTGCATATTGTGTCAGAAAAATTTCAGTGTCGCATCGATGGTGATTTCATCATTACCTCCCATGCCAATGGGAAAAGACATAGAGAGTTGGCTGCCTCATATGCAAATAATCAGATTGTGAATCATTTGGATGGTAAGGAAGAAAAGGCTACATCAAGCTGTGTTAACAGTAAGACTTCGACTCAAAATTCAACCAGTAATGAGTCGTCGTCATTGAAACCATCAACTGGACTATCCAGCACTACTGTTATCAACGACAAGGAGCGCACCACAGCTGAAATTTTATGGGCCCTCAAGGTGGTAAAGAGTAATTATTCATTCAAATCTTCGGAAGGATCTTCTGACCTCTTCAGAAGGATGTTTAATGACAGTGTCATCGTCCAGAATTTTAAAAGTAGAGAGACAAAAGCACGCTATATGACTGTGCATGGCCTGTCAGACTTCTTTTCTAAATTATTGTTACAAAGCATTCGTGGTGAAGACTTTGTCCTCTTATTTGATGAGGCGCTGAACAAGAAAGTGGAAAAAACAACAGATGGACATCCACATTCATGTTTGGATGAATGGGAAAATCAAAACAAGGTATTTAACATCAGTGTTTCTCGGCCACCCAACTGCAGCAGATCAATACAAGCAATGTTCTCACTGAAGACTCTGATGGAAACTGTAAGATCCTATATTTGAATGCACAGTCAGTATGCAACAAAACAACAATAATCAGTGACATAATAAGTGAAGCCATGGCTGACTTGGTTTTCATCACAGAAACATGGCTACCTCCAGATGGGGATGATGCAGTAACATCACAGCTCAGACCCCCTGGATATGAAATCCATTCAAATTCAAGACAAACTAGTAAAGGTGGCGGTGTGTGTTTGATCTACAGGGACTGTACTAAGCCAAAAATGGAAGACATCAATGAATTCTTGTCATTTGAATGTATCAAAGTCACAGCATTTAACACCGTTTTTCTCTGCATTTACCATCCACCACCTAAAACGAAGAATGCGGGTACACACAAAGTTTTCGTAGAGGAATTTGCTGACCTTCTCGATACATTTACAAACAAATGTGACAGCCTCGTTTTCCTGGGTGACTTCAACCTTCATTTTGATAAACCAACAGATACCTATGTTCGGTCTATGACATCATTGCTGAACAATTACCACCTCCAACAACCGTTAGACAAACCGACCCATAGGAAACTCCACATCCTTGACTGGCTGATCATACGGGAAGACTCCACCAATGTGTACAACGTGAATGTCTCGGACAAACTGTTGTCAGATCATTTTCCCATAACTTTCTCGTTCAACTTCCCAAAACTCAAAACCGTAAAACGACAAGTAACATCACGAAACATCAAATCCATCAATCTGAAATCTTTCACAGACACTCTAAAAAGTGCATTTTCCAACGTGTCGGAATCACAAGATGAGGACCTAGCAGGCTATTACAACAGCCAGCTCAGTAAGGCTCTGGATGAGCACGCCCCTCCGAGGATACTGACCATCAGCCATCGTCCAGCTGCCCCATGGTACACACTTCGCATTAAGGAGGCGAAACAACAACGGCGGAGAGCAGAAAGAGAGTGGAGAAGAACAAAACTAACTGTCCACAAACAGATTTACGAACAACACATCCATAATGTGAAAGTACTCATTAACTCTGAAAGAAAATCTTTTTACAGTGAAAAAATTGTAAATTGTAAAAACTCTAAGATCATTTTTACCATTGCTAATGAAATGAAAGGAATGTCCAAAACACCTGTACTACCTAACAACATTCCCACCTCAGAGTTACCTGATAAATTTGGTCAATTTTTCTCTGACAAAGTGTATAAAATTCGTAGTGAACTAGATCATGATAGAAATGCTGATGAGTCTGATTTAAATGTTCTTACATCACATTGCGCATATACTGGTAGCACACTTGGTGAATTTAAACCAGTCACTAAGGAAGAAATTAAAAAACTCATTTTGTCATCACCACCAAAATCATGTCCTTTGGATCCAATCCCCACCACTCTTTTAGTCCAATGTCTCGATACACTTCTTGATTCTATAACATCTATCATCAATCAGTCTTTACAGTCAGGGCAAGTTCCCACATGTTTCAAGAAGGCTTTGGTAATACCTTTATTGAAGAAAAAGAGTCTGGACCCAAATGAACTAAAAAATTATCGCCCTGTGTCCAACCTACCTTTCCTGTCCAAAATCCTCGAAAAAGTTGTTCTAGCTCAACTTAAAGAACATCTTAACTTGAATGATTTGATTGAGCCTTTCCAATCGGCCTACCGGGAAAATCATAGTACCGAAACTGCCCTGTTGAGAATAGTAAATGACATCTTACTATCAAGTGATGATGGTAAAGTCACCATTCTCACCTTACTGGATCTGTCTTCTGCTTTCGATACTATCGACCATGTTGTCCTTCTCCAACGGTTATCCTTTAATTTTGGAATCAGTGGCAATGCATTATTATGGTTCACATCGTATTTGAGAGAAAGATCACAGTATGTCACCGTACAAGGTAACCTGTCCACCCAGTTCCCATTGAGATTTGGTGTTCCTCAAGGTTCAGTCCTTGGCCCTATTTTGTACACGCTGTATACATTTCCATTGAGCCAAACAATAAGATCTTACAATATTGATTACCATATGTACGCTGATGACACACAGCTGTACAAATCTTCCTATCCTGGTGACTTGCCAATTTTGGTAGCAAAAATTGAAAATTGTTGTAGAGATGTGAAGTTGTGGATGGAAAATAACAAACTGAAATTGAACAATGATAAAACCGAGGTTATTCTTTGCTCCACTAGCAGTAAACTGAATTTTTGGTAGATGCAAACATCACAGGCATACAGTTTGACGACACTTTCGTTGAATTTTCAAGCCCAGCAAAAAACCTGGGCGTACTTCTTGATAGTACATTGAGTATGGAGCGTCATCTAAACAGCTTGGTTAGATCGATATTTTTTGAGATTAGGAAAATTTCACGAATGAAGCCTATTTTAACCACAGATGCCATTAAGACCCTGGTAACATCCTTGGTTTTGTCACGTCTTGACTATTGTAATTCACTGCTGGCGGGTCTTCAGGAAGAAAAGATTTCAAAACTTCAGAGAGCACAGAACTGTGCAGCTCGTCTTGTTCTTGGAAAATCAAGATATCACAGTAGCACAGAGTTACTCAAAACACTTCATTGGTTGCCTGTTAAAGCACGTATCGAGTACAAAATTGCACTAATGTGCTTCAATTTCTTTGAATCTTCCACCCCAAATTATTTAAGTGCAGTTTTGTTTTCCTATATGCCCGCCAGAGCCCTGAGATCATCACAGGACTCTAGGCTTTTGAAAGCCCCACGATGTAACCTAAAGAGGTTTGGAGAAAGGTCGTTTAGTTACATTGGTCCCACTATTTGGAACTCCTTGCCTATCTCTTTGAGATTCGCTGGCAGTGCTGCCATTTTCAAGACGGGGTTAAAAACATATTTATTTGAGCAATATCTATAGTGTGTGTGTGTGTGTGTCTGCCAGCTGGCCGTTTATGTGTACGTGTGTGTGTGTGCATATATTTCATCATGTTATTGTAAAGCGCCTTGAGGCATGGCTAAAGGCGCTATATAAATCTACTTTATTATTATTATTATTATTATCTATTGGAAACACATTGAAAGTTCTGTCAAAAAAACTTTTGCACACAAAATTTTGCAACTGGGCATGGATGGACCAAATGTAAACTTTAAAGTGTTCAGACTGCTGCAGGCCAACATTCAGGAGAAAAGAGAGAAAAAGCTTCTCAAAGTCAAGCCTTGTGGACTGCATACTTTAAATGGCTGTTTTAAAAATGCAGTGACATCATCTTCCTGGGACACAGATGGCATCCTTCTTGCTGCATATATTCTTTTCAAACGAACACCTGCAAGAAAAAAGGATTTTACGAAGGTGACAGGCTGTTCAGAGTTTCCCACAAAGTTTGGCAGTACCAGGTGGCTTGAGAATGCCCCTGCAATGCAGAGAATGTTGCTTATTCTGCCTCATCTGAGGAATTATGTGGATACTGTTTCCTCTTATTTGATGAGGCGCTGAACAAGAAAGTGGAAAAAACAACAGATGGACATCCACATTCATGTTTGGATGAATGGGAAAATCGAAACAAGATATTTAACATCAGTGTTTCTCGGCCACCCAACTGCAGCAGATCTATTGAAACACATTGAAAGTTCTGTCAAAAACCTTTCGCACACAAAAATTTTGCAGCTGGGCATGGATGGACCAAACGTAAACTTTAAAGTGTTCAGACTGCTGCAGGCCAACATTCAGGAGAAAAGAGAGAAAAAGCTTCTCAAAGTCAAGCCTTGTGGACTGCATACTTTAAATGGCTGTTTTAAAAATGCAGTGACATCATCTTCCTGGGACACAGATGGCATCCTGCATATATTCTTTTCAAACGAGCATCTGCAAGAAGGGAAGATTTTACGAAGGTCACAGGAAGTTCAGAGTTTCCCACAAAGTTTGGCAGTACCAGGTGGCTTGAGAATGCCCCTGCAATGCAGAGAATGTTGCTCATTCTGCCTCATCTGAGGAATTATATGGATGCTGTTTCAAAGAAAGAAATTCCAAACCCAAAGAGTTGAAGATTGCGCATCTTATGAAACTGTGGCAGCTGCCTGCAAGGATGGCACTTTCGAACTGAAACGACAGTTTACACTTCCAGCGGCCCAGCTTATCCAGCCATTTTTGCTGAAATTCCAAACTGACAAACCAGTTCTGCCATTTCTGGTCTCTGAACTTATCACAGACATCAACAGACTGGCAACCCGATTCTTGAAACCTGACGTTTGGGATGCCATAACATCAGCAGCTGAAATGGCAGCATTCAATTTCAGATCATCAGAAAACGTGAAGGAAAGAGTTTCCCTGGGGTTTGTGGCTGATAAACTGGTTGTGAGTAGCAGCTTCAAACAGAAAAGAAATGATCTTCAGATTTACACCATTAGAAAGGAGGCTGCAGCAATAATGGGAGATCTGTGCTCTTCTATTTTGGAGAAATCTCCCATAAAGTACCCCCCGGCTCGTCAGCTGATATGTTTGGATCCAGCCTATATGAGGAAGGAGCCCTCAGCCTGCATGACATCTTTTGAAAAAATCTTGACGACCGTATCAGATTCTCACTGGATCAGTGACACAGACTGTCAACGTGTGATAAATGAATTTGGCAATTTTGTGGGACAGGCTGACAGTTCTTTCACTCATTTCAACATGGAGACAGACAGACAGACTGGATAACTTCCTGCAAGAGAAACTGACAGGCTTGAGATTCCTCTGGCCAGTAGTCACAGAGCTGCTCTTGCCTAGTCATGGACAAGCATCTGTGGAAAGAGGGTTTTCAGTTAATAAGAATTTAGTAGCAGACAATCAGTCTGAAGATTCCCTGATTGCAAGAAGAGTAGTGAAGGACTGCCTCAAATCTGCTGGAGGTTTGTCCAGTGTGACTATCATTGATGACATGAGAGCTGCTGCGAAGGCCAGTCGCCATAAATATGAAGCCTACCTTGAAGAACAGAAAAAGCAAATTGCTGCAGAGGAAAAGATAGACAAAAGAAAAGCAGAAGCTGAAATTGTAGAGATGAGGGCACAAGTGAAAAGACTGAAGGAGGACACTGAGCTCTGCCAGAGGCGAGCAAAAGAATTGTCATGGAAATGTGAAGAGGCAAGAAATATCTCTTTTGTGATGGAAGCTTATAGCTACCACAAGACAGCTTCCGAGAAACAAGATGAGCTGAAGCTTCGTGAAAAGAAGCTTGACAGAAAACACTTGGCTTAGAAAACAGACATTTTCTGAAATGGCTTCTGTCAGGAGAATTGAACTAAATTATTATAGTGTTAATGAACTTCATACAAGGAACATTTGGAACATTTGCCAGGGCTGAACTGTATGTAATATAGGTTAATAGTTAATAGCTGTGATGCATGGAACTTCTGTTTGCAAAACAACTGCAATACGCCATAATTTTAATAGATTTCATCCGCAGTACTTGAATGAGCACCTGACAGGAGAACTGAACTGCATTACGATGTTAGTAAACTTGATTATCTTGGAACTTCTCAAGGATTCAAGTCTGAGCTGTCATGCACTTGATGAGAAACTTTTGAAGGGGAGTTATAGTGCTGATGAACTTGATTATGAGGTATAAGGAACTTTTGAAATTGAAGGAGTTATAAGGAGGACTGAACAGCATTAACATGAAGTTGACGGACTTGATACAAGGCACCTTTACTAAAGCATCTATCAAGGGAACTGAACTGTATAATGGACTTTTGAAATCGCTAAACTTTTCCAAATGGATTTACTATGTTTGAACTCTAGCTAGAGAAATAGGCCATTGTGGTGAGTGCTGCATACTGGTTACTTGTAATATTTTGTCTCAAGAGTACTTAATTTTTTTGTTTTTGAGTGCTGCGCGCTTGTAATATTCCTTGTTACAGGTCCTTAATATTTTTGTTGTGAGTCCTTAAAAAGTCCTTAGAATTAGATGCCAAGATTTTGTATGAACCCTGAGACATGATTTTCTTTACATACACACAGGTATAAACTTACAATGAATAAAGAAGGATTACGGCAGGATGCATGGAAGTCTTTCATATAAAAGGAAATTTCTTATTATCCGCTTTCATATTAAGCAGGTTCCACCGTATTTACCCATCACTGTGTGGATGAAGTACAAAGAGGAATAAAATAAGGTAAAAGACTGAAATAATTATTTTGAATTTGCTTGTTGCAATTTTCAAAAGCATTTTGGAACAGTTAAGTGAGATTTATGATTGAATGTATTGTACAAAACACACATGGCTAAATGTGGAATGTGACATACAAAGGTTGTGGACTGATCACTGTCAGGATGTGTTGTTAAATTTCATCATAAAGTCAAAATCTTTATAACTGATTCGTCCATCTTCATCACGGTCCAATTCTCTGAAAAAAAAAGAAAGAAAATAAAACAGGAAACTGAACATGTTTCAAAATCAAGTGTAAGTCAACAGAATCAGATTTCTGACACCTAGCATTCTGTGCCAGTTGGAAACTGAGTATGCATTCAAACTAAGCTTGACTTGAATTTGAGTTAAAGTGACTGACCAATTAACCAATCTTATCTAGTTATCTTACCAGTAATTTGAAATTAAATAATGAAAAACTCGCTTTTTTTCAACTCCATGAGGAAGAGCTCGATTTTGTTCTGCTTATACCAAACGTTGTTTGCTTATTGAAGTGCACATAATTTTGGAAGGAATCTATTATGATTTGAGTTTAATTTTCTTTTCATGTACATTTAGAGTGGAACTGTTGTGCATCTAGCTGGCCCCTTTGACGATACCAATTACTTCAGCAGTATCACTGAATGGTTATTACAATTACTTAAGGTGCATTCGATCTGTGTGGGCTGACAGAGAGAAAGAAAAAGATGTGCTTAAAAGAATAATTGTTGTGTATTAAAGATGTTGACTTAAGACTGAATTAAAATCGGAATATACCAAAAGGAATGAGTTCCAAAATGACTGATCCTTGCTGAACATCAAAGGAAAAAAATTAGCACTGATACTAACTTGAAGGCTAACTCAACACGGTGCTCCGCAAAATGTGGACAAACTTGATGAAATGCCCTCTTCACATCAGCCAAAGTCAGGAAACCTCGACCTGCAAATTGACAAACAATTTCGATTCCACAAGCTGTGTAAAACTTATTCTACTTTCTGTGCAAAATCTCATTAACTTTCTCCTTTAACAACCTAATGTAAAAACATTCAGAAAATGACAAAAATTGGGAGTCACACTGAAACATGTTAAACAAAAGGGTTATGGTTTGTGCTTACACTTTCAGTCACCTAGCGAAAGAAAAAGTTTTGGTAATAAATATGTTAATAAATACTGTAAAGAGTTCTGTCAAATTATGAACAATTCAACCAATTCACAGAGCCAAATTTCTAAGCAACATGCGGGTTGATTATCGCCAAATTATTTTATGAGGTGTCATTTTCATTGCTGAAGTTTATGTTGCAGTAAAACAATAGAATAACACAAATAAAATGAACAGTTTTGATTGATTGAAGACAGTGACAATGTGAGGAACTCAGTGGTTCATGAAACTGTGTGGCAGTTAAAATCATGATTTCAGTACAAAATACTGATTTTGTGTAATTTCTAAGTCAATTGCCCATTTATCTTTCACACCTAAAAGTTTAATTTCAAAGACATAACTATTGGATGTTCAAAATAAGTTTTGTAAAAGATGTACCAAAGCAGGTAATGCTGTGTAGTGACAAAAATTTTTATTGCCTTTTTTTTTTTCACAGAAATGCAAAGACGTGTAATCTTTTATTTGTAATTATTTACATTTTTGAAAATTTATCTAAATAGAGTTTTTATAGGTAAAATGTGTTGACAAAATTGTTTAAATGGGTCTAAGAATGTGAAATTTGAACAATAGGAAAGTATAATGTAAATATGACAGTTTGCATAAAAATCCAATATGGTGAATGATCACCAAGGCAACAGTTGGAGCTAAGTAGGCAATTTGTACCCTTGGGTTATTTCTCTTACCTTTGTTACACAACAGGGCATTTTGAGTGAACATTTTGTATTTTGTATTTGTTTGCATTTGTATACTACTTTAATCCCATTTGGGAAATTTGCCTTTGTGTCATTGCACCCAGTTACCACTGGAGCAGGCACATTGTCACCCGTTGTTTTTTTATAGGGGGGGGGGGGGGGGGTGGATGAATTTTATTTTATTTTTGCCCGGGCAGCGGCTGAGATCTTTTGTTTCTCGGGGGCCTCAGCATAATGCGGCCTGTTCGGTCTGCTCTTTTCAATTCCCAACTGCCACGGTATCTTTAACGTGTGCAACGTGCACACGGGTCTTCCGAATTTTTCGCCCTTATCCAAGAAGACTAGGTACTCGATCCTACCCCCTCAAATAGGATCAGGGACTTGAAAATATGAGAAAAATCCCAAATTTCCAACATGCCTGCACCGGCCGGGTTTTGAACCCGGTACCCTTGGCATGAGAGGTGAGCACCTTGCCTCTAGACCACCTTTTGTGGTCGTTGCCTTGATCTTACATGAATTTACCCAGTGCAACAATGAACACTTTTAGTTAAATATTTTCAGTGACCGGATCTTATATGATTTGAAGTTGACTGTTGGGTTGCATACCATGTGATCACTGCCACAGGAATTAAGTCAAGTACAGTACGACATCACCTTTAAAGATGGATAAAATAGAGTGGATAATGATTACTCACAGTTTCTGTCAAATGCTAGGAAAGTGTCACGAATTTCTTCATCTTCATCCACTGCTGCAAACTTTGGTGCCATGGCTTCTCTGAACTTTGTTAGATTCAATCCTGTTCAGAAATGGGGAGGCTAAAATTGTAGAGTTTTCACTTCAACTTCAAGCAATGAACAACATCACGAGTCTGGCCACAGCCATATGAACAATCCATTGTTACTTTTGTAACCATGAGGGGGGGACAGCATCCATAGTTCAAGCCTATATTTAATTTTTTATTAAATTTGGTTTGCATCCATGAAAACACATGAAAAAACTGGAATTTATATCCATTGTAGGTTCCCCTAACCCTATACGCCACAACAAATACGTAATACACTCAAGTCCTGAAGCTGATTGTTTCTTTTTTAATGATAAAATAATTGTCCATATCAAATCTATCATGATGTACCAGCAGATGTCACTGAAATTCACTTCTCCCAAAGTCACAATGAAGCCGGGGAAATATTATAAACATTCTGACACGTGAAATTACACTTCCATACATGAGACACATGTTTGAAACAAAAACAAAACAAAAACTGAAGAAAAAAACAACTAATCTCATCATAATCTCTTTGCATTTAAAGTTAAAGTGCTGAATAAAGAGCTTAGGCACTAAATCACCAATGCTGACAATCATGGGATATTTTTACCTCTTTCTCCAGACATTTGTGGTGAGCCATGGGAGGATAGCATCTCTGTCACTTCATTCTGTCAGAACATGAAAACAAGATGCTTGTAGTTGTATACACAGTAACAATATCTTGAATAGCTGACAATGCGACAAAACTTTTAAACAAATATTTCCAGAAATACAGTGTCGAATTTAACAGAGTTATGGAGCATGTAAAGTGTCTATGCTATCTACAGATATCCAACACTGCTGGCATTACTGGAAATCAAATCTCCTCCTGGAAAATAAAAAGGAAAAAACAAAAACCAAACTTTCCAACAGTGAAATTCACCACGAATTATTACTAAAAGAAGAAATAATTTAAATGAAAATAGCCATCCTGCCAATAAAAATTATAATATATTTTATTATATAACTAGTTCATGATTAATGCACTGTATATGAAATTATCCCTATGTCAATCCGATGTAGATTTGTATCTAAAAGATTTCCTCAGGCTGCCACCATTGGGGCAGATTCCATACATCAAACCGAAGTTGGCGCGATGTCATTATAACCAGTTAATCCCACGCATCGGATTTCCGTTGGGTTGTGGACTGGGTAATTACACCAGGGAAAAATGCATAAAACACGTACATGTATGTACAGTGTGCTTCTCACCTTGGATAACTTGTGTCCAAACAACATCATAACGGCAACTTTAATGTCTGTATGATCCAGAAATCCTTTTTTGCCCTCATCAGCATTGTGAAATGTCTGAAAATAATAATGACACAGCTTTAAAACACGATGAGGAGCACAAGCTACACTTGCAGTCATATATATCAACAGAAATACCTCCCTGGACTAAAATAAATAAGAGCAGTAAACGAGAATATTTCACTTTGAAAATAATATACAAAACAATATTCATAGTTGGGAGCCTAGTAGGCCCACATGTACAACCTTGAGTTATGAGTTCCAATTTTCTAATAATGGCATAAAAAGTCTTAGTTCCAATTGCAGTTACCATATGTTACTGTAAATATCATGTTTTCTTACCGCTTATAAAATGATTCCATTAATCTGGAAGAAGTAAATCAATAGATAAGTCTTGGATTATACCTTACCACACTCCATACAGTTATGCTATAAACAGGGTGGAAACCAGTTACATTGTATTTATATGATTGTGGGCAAATATTTGTGACAACTATAAATGATTAAATTTAACAACAAAAATAAACTTGAGTGGTAAAAGAATTTTTGCACTGGGTTAAAAATCTGGTAATTAATTCTGTATCTTCCTGATCAAGTGGCTAACATTTCATTCTGACCGATACTTTATTGGGAATCACTGAGTCAGTGAGTGTGAGTTGTATTCTGTTGTCAGGGAACATTTTCTAGATGTGTTGCAGTTGCTTCTGAGGATAACAAGGAACGGAGATTGCTTTTCCAGGAGGAGTTCCATATAACTCACACAACTTTAGGAGCATCCGTGAGCGGGACGTCAGTGTCCCCGGGAAGTTAGTCTTCTGGGTGGATGTTTTTATAGTAAATGCGCGGCTCAGAGATTAACACTCAAAACATAAAATGTGCGCCCAAAGGATCAGTTAAGTTAAGTTGTGTAACCCAAATGGTACTCCTCTTGCTTTTCCTAGAAACACTGACATGTGATTTTTGCCACAAATTGACTCTTATTTAATTGTCCATGTAGAAAATTTCCATTTTGGCTAATTAGATATTGGGAGGGACTTCAGCCAAGCTTTGGTCAGCTTCATTTTCTGACAACAGGGAGTCCAAACTGCCCCGCTAAAGGGGCGAAATCTCATTTTGGCATAAGTTTAGGCTACTACAGCTGTATGTTTTATGTAAAACGGTATGTATCCTAAATCAAAATAAAGTTCAATTCTTCTTCTGTCAAAATATACTATCTTTTATATCGTTTAATGTATGTAGCTGTATGTTTTTATTGCTTGAACAAGACATAGTTTTGCCATTTTTGCCCTGAGCTGAGTGTGCCGATTTGATCCCCTCATATAACAAAGGGCCGCCAAGCGTCATGCCGATGTATCTCACAGGCTTGAAAATAACTCACACAGAAAGCCAGATAAATGAGGTTTAATTATTCAATGTATTTTTCATCATGTTTTGAGTTGAAATTCCTTTAAAAATCATTTGCTGAAAAGTTTGTTAACCAAGAAAGTGGCGGAAACTTTAATAGACCAGGATCAAAATTATACCCAAATGAATCTAAGCCTTTGTGTTATAAGGGTATGCCAAAATCAGGCATGGGGCATGTTTTGGCACAAAGCGCCAAATGTTTTTATAGACCCACCCATTGCTTGAGTTCATCACCTTTGTCCAACTCTCAGTGCTAAGTCAATGGGGACACAGTTGACCTCCTTTTCAATAAAAAAACAACAACACTATTTTTGTCTCCTTCGTTAGAGTTTGCAAAAAACTGACATTGGATGAAGTCTGATGACTAAAAAAAAGTAAAGTGAGATGCTTGGATTACATTTGTGTCCCTCGAAAAAAAAAATTGAGCCTAATGTACACCCCCTTGACATGAAAACTGAGAATTTTCAATGCTGTGACTCAAAAACCGTCAATTTATGGGTGGTCAAAATAGGACTATTAATGCAATTTGGAAAAGGTAGCAAACTCGAGGTGTTTTATTCACTTTTGAAAATGCCATTAACTTTCAAAGCCTTTAGGCCAGAATAATAAATTTGGTACCAAAATCTTTAAAAAGGCAAGCTCCATCAGATTAGACAATAACGAGTAAGATATGATAAAAAGTAATGGTAATGAAGGCAAGTCTAAACACTGATATTATGGGAGTGGGAGAACTTAGTGCACTAACATTAAATGTTTTAAATTTATAAGCCAAAGTGGTGTTATCAGTACTCCCAATCGTGAAGATTAGGCCTCTTTACACATAGCCTTATTACTATTGGATCTACATGCAGCCTTATTGGAATGGATGTAATTATTAGATCTAGATCTAGAAGATAGATCTAGACTCTAGATCTAGAAGATAGATCTAGACTCTAGATCTAGATTTTAGATCTAGATCTAGACTAGATTCTAGATCAACAATTTATGAAAATCATGATCGGGTGGCTACGGAGAAAATACTGAATTGTGTTCACTGCTCATCCATTGTTTACTCTGTAAAATACCTCAACAAAGCTTTTTTGTTTTTAAAGCGCAAAATAAATGGAACATTTATGTGTCATTTGTGCTTTTGTTTCGTACTCTGAGTGAGTTCTTTCTTATATTTTTAAAAGTTATTCTAAAATCTTGATTTAACTCGACGTTTTTAATGAACCAAATAAATGAACAAGTTTCTTCGTCGATACGATGATTATTATGTTGATTGTAACCTTTTCAGTAAGATGCATTTCCTTCGAACTTAATTTCCTTGGGGGCATATATGAACCCTTCTGAAATTTAAAATTCATAGCACTTGTCGTAAACTCCTGTGTGCAGCGCAAAAAAGCATTCGAAACACAGTCATATTTTGTTTCCCCTCTACGCCATACTAGATTCCATGGACAAACTTAACCAATCCAATCATTGGCTGTTTTAGTCACATGACATTAACGGGCGAATCTTATTCGTTACTGTGATTAGCAGAAAATCCAACATGGCTACTGTCTAAGCCTTTCTCTCAGTAATCGCGTTGATTTTTGTCGCATTAGAAGCAGCTTGGCTTAAAAATGTCGACTCGGTCGGCAAGAACGACCCGACTAAAGACTAGAAACCTAAGGAAGAAGATACAGTTGAAGTCAGCATCCACTAAGCATCGTAGTGCAGGTAAGTAGAACCGAGTGAAAGAGAACATCTAGCCTAATTCATTGACAACAATTATTAGAGTATTTAGAGCTTACCATCAGCCGAAGATCACATTAAATTGTTTCTCGGCTAGTGCAAAGATAATGAATGGCCAGGTCTATATAGAAATATAGAACTATGAAACTTGCATTTCAAGATACCGATAATATCCTGAATTATCTGTAACCTCTTCTTTAGATCAAACGAACACATCAAAGCCAAAGGACGTCCAATAATATCATAATGAATGCATTAATAAATGGCAAATCCCACGGTAAAGCACATTGCCGTTTTGTTTAGACCTATTTGCCAAAAAGCAAAAATGGAAAAACAAATCATAGAGCTAGACTCTGTTATTATATACCTTTAAAGCTGGCTTTTGTAGAATGTGTAGGCTTGCATTTCAAAAGTCAGGCTAAAACTGCTGAAGAAAGCATTGTGGTAGAAAAGCAACGCCTACCTTTTTTTTCCCCATCTTCATTGGCAAGGGTTTGAATTATTCCTAGAGGCTTTTTTTTTAAAGATTTCATTCCTTTATAGTTAACTGAATGGTCTAGAGCAGGGGTCACCAAACTTTTTTCACAGAGGGCAGGATAACTGACAGACTTATAAGCGCGGGCCGCATAAGCAATTGTCCATCCCGTAGCTCTAGATATCCCTGGTTTTATCAAACAAAATCAAGTACTATGGCAGGCCGGACGAACTGACGTCGCGGGCCGGAGCCGCAGTTTGGTGACCCCTGGTCTAGAGTAATGACTGTAGGTCAGCTGCCCAAAATGATTGGATCACGGTAATCCTACAAACATATCTTGCACAATTCAGCATCACAAAACTTGTCATTAAGGGCATGGCTGCTTTAGATTTTAAAAACATAGACTATGTTGAATGGACGGAATGAAAACGGAGGAGTTCCGAATGCAATACATGCTTAGATGCTAAAGAGGATTTGTTTTGAGGGGTTTGAAAAAAAAAAGTGGCTAGGTATTTTGTGGAGGGTTTTTTAAAGAAAGAGAAACAAATAATTCATGGCATGCTTTCGCTTTCTCTTATGTATCTGTCTCTCCCCTCTCTATCTCTTTTCCATCTCATCTCGATTTCTCTGCACTAGAAACATCTGAAAGAGAACACATACATAATTATTATAAATTAGGAAAATACTCGGATCCCCACCCACACCCTTTCGCTCCAAAATCACACATTCAAACTCTTTCGCCACGCAGGTGAGTTACCAGAATGTCGGTAATGATTTACTAATACTCACAGACAGCACCCGTGACCTAAATTACGGAAAGTTACCGAACTTGTTAATTTGCATAATATAGTTTTTAAAAATTATGAGTCAGCTTAGCGAAGCAATCCGATTTCAGCTGCTTGGAGATTGCATGATCTGATCTAATATACTTCTGAGTGTACGTCGATTGTCAATGGCTACCCCAGCCCCTTTTCGCTTGATTAGTCAATCTGACTGTAGACCGCCCATTGATACAAACTGACTAGACCCTCACGCCCTCAGTGAAGAAGGTCTTTTCGTTTATCTCAATGTTTATTCACAAAGAACAACGATGAAACAACAAGATAGGGACAGTATCTATGGAATAGACAAATACAGATAGACATAAATAATAATGTTATATCTAAGTAAATTAATACTATATTATAATGCAACTACATGAATATATAACTAACATATAAACATATACATATATGAGTGCATAACCCTACAACCCCCCCATTGTTTATATGTCTTTACCCCGACGTGTACGTCTACCCCCATCTTCAGGTGAGATTATGTTTTCTGCGTTCCCGGCGGAATTGAAAGATTTCAATCGTTTGAGCATGGTGGGTTCTATTTTGGCTGTAGGGGGTTGAGTTGTTAGTGAGTCCGCTGTACCGGGTGGAACAATTCCCACCTCTGGCACAGGAAACGTGTTAACCGGTGGAGAGTTCCGTTTTGGGGTTCGGGCTCTTTGATTTCTTGTATGACGACATTGAGGCTACTGATGTTGTGGTAGGGGTAGGGGTGGCGTTTCTTGCCATTTCCCTACTCTCGATGATGGTGATCACGTCGTTGGTAGGCTTGCCCTGAATATCCAGCATACCCAGAGCTTCACGGCGTATGTCCATGTCTACGTGGCCTGCGAGGATGACATCGCGGATAACTTCTTCCGTATAATCGACACTGGAAGTTTGTCCACATATGCAGGTTGCTGCGGTAGTGAAACCACATACTTCTGCCTTTCCTCTAACTCTGGTTGCAAATGTTCTTACAGGTTCGTCGCACGTTTGTCTCATTTGAAATAGCTCCGCTCTAGTCACACCCCTAGCCACAGGAATAACAGCAAAGGATCTTATCGCCCTTAAAACCTCGTCAGTTGGTCTTGTTGTCAACCTAGGGTCAGATTTAAGTAAGAGGTCACCGAGAGCCTCACTGGCACACTGGAATAGTTGCACGGGTGCTGCATCATCACTGATACCTGACCCTAATTTAAAGGTCTCCCAGCGCCTTAGGAAGGCATTCCATGTTTCCTCATCCACACCTTTGTCTATACATGGTCTATTTAATTTAGGGCCCTTTTGATGCAGGGGTCGGGACGCGGGAATGCTCCAGAGCATGTATGTTGAGAAGAGGAACGACTATCTCGGCCGGTAGATCTTCAGTCTTGAAGTTGCAGCCTGATGCTGGACAAGCGACGATTACCATGATGATTGCTTCACTCCAGTTGTTGTTTCATGAAGAAGGTCTTTTCGTTTATCTCAATGTTTATTCACAAAGAACAACGATGAAACAACAAGATAGGGACAGTATCTATGGAATAGACAAATACATTAGGTAAATTAATACTATATTATAATGCAACTACATGAACATATAACTAACATATAAACATATACATATATGACTGCATAACCCTACACTCAGGTCCATCTGACCATTCCATGTGTTGTGAGTTTAAATTCGTGAACACCATACCAAGTTTGTTTCAGCAAGCCTTCGCAAGTTGCGCTTTTGGTAAATTTTGTTACCGTGACTTCTCCCCAGCAAGTCTCAAAATGGCAGCTGTTTTCGGATTCTCACTTCAGACTTTTTTTTTGGGATTGTACTATTTTTCTTGGCAAGTGTGTTACAAATGTTATTGTGAATATGACGTGATAATTGGTCATACGGTCCGGAACAATGTGTAACAATGAGCTCTACTTTAAAACTCTTTCTCTGCCAGGGCCATTTCCATGTTTGTGCCAAGGGTTTTGTGCTCACGAAAAATCAAAGCAAGGGTTAATCAGAAAACTGAGAATTTTACTAGACAAGATCTAGATCTACCTCAAATCATTGAAACTTAAGCATGTTTGTTATATCAAATTGAAGGAAAATGGATGAAGAAGCTGAAAAATACATTGAAGTGTATGATTGATAGATAGGAATGTAAAGTACAAACGAAAGGAAGAGCAGAGTCGCGCGAAATGAAAGAAACCCCGGAATTGATATCGAGGATAGATCGTGGGTTGGTTCAAACGCGGTCAGCCATATCGACGATATATCGGGGATTGGCATGGAAAGAGTTAAAAGCAATAAAAATTACATGTAACCCATACGGAACTCTTCCCTGAAAATATACCAGTATAAGTCAGAATTTTATTTTTTAGGCCTTTTATTCATTTAGATCTAGCTTTCTGGTGGAATGAAATTAATAGCCTACGATAAAAAAAAAAAAACGATACATTACTGTAAAATATTGTGATCACATTAGCTTACTTACCTGCATGTACTAGGATAAACCTACAAATTCCCTTTAATCCCAAATCTTGTTGCAGTTTGTCCATTAGACTAGAAGTTAAATAGAAGAGTGCTGTTACATGTAGGCCCCATAAGTATAGAAAAGTGCTGCTACGAGCAGGCCCCATAAGTGTGAAATATTTTACTTCATCTGTCATTAAAGGTGCACTGTAGCACATGGTACTTATTTATTACTTTATTGAAGACAGACAGCATGAGCATAGGTATAAAATAGTTCATTTGCTGAAAAAAAAATAAAAAACTTGGAAGTGGAAAGTCTCTCATTCGAACAAAATTACTGTTGGTGACACACTCTTCAGGGAATGATGCTATTGGGTAAAGGTTGTTTGGTTTTTCCTAAATTTCAGAGTGTCTCTGAAACCATGGAACAGAAACTGAATTTTGTTCATTGTTAGATTTTCACTATTTTCAGAGATAAAAAGTGGCCTTTTGCTGCATGAAATTTAATGTAGGTGTTCTGTCCAAGATCGAGAAGACTGTGCTTGGAATAATAATACTGATAGTTGTTGTAATATAATGCAAATAGTTAGTATCCCACACTAAGTGCAGATCATTGTGAAATTATTCAAGATATTGTTTGTGCATCAGATTCATCCTAAGATGTATTATGTATAAATGTATTATGTATAAATGGTCATGTAGCTAGTGGATGACTAGTATGACAGTCCCGGTCACCTGTTTGACTATTTATAGATATTGCTAACAATATTATTTTGATACCACTGAAGAAATGTACAACAAGGGGAAGAAAGTAGTTTGCAGGCAATCGCTTTCAAATGCAGCATGCAGTGCGAAACTTGGATTGTTTTATGAACAGAATCTGGCTGACCATTGTTTATGTTAACTAATTGGCCCTCTGACTAGGGGATGCGCAGAGGTGATTTTTAAAGCCGAGTTTTGATCATCAGTGTGTAAATTAAGGGGCAGAATGAAATTTTCTGCAATATTTTAAAAATTCTTCTACTGAAAGAAAATGCGTCTTTTTTTGCCGGCTCAAAATGTCGCAACAAAATCTTCTGTTCAATTTGGTTGTGGCTCAGAATCAACAAAAGTATTAAAAATATAGCAAACTTCAAGACATTTCAAAATACACCCATGTACACCTATATCTTTCTGTGTATAGTATAACATGATATTTTGTAGAATTTAAGGCCCAGCGGTTAAAAAGCCTTTCATGATTACATTGGAGGCCTTACTTCCTTTATATTTTGCTTTTTAATTCATTGTATGAAGTGACCAATGTGTGTTGTCTAACCCACAGAATCATTATCAGCAGAAGCTGGATCCTCAAGCCAGGAGTCATGTAATAGATACTATTTGAGGCGGCGACGATCACACAGTGCTGATGCTGTATCAGGGACATCATGCTGGCCTTCAGACTCCCAACAGCCGTTAAGGAAAAAGAAAAGGAAATCAAATAATAACCCAGCACTACAGCCGCAAGGTAGTAAAATCAATCAGCAATGCCATGTTTTTGTCAGTAATGTCAATTTATATTATATATGTCACAAATCCCAGACTGGGAGATGTAATAAGTTATGACAGGACAACAATCACGAACGAACAAGTTTAACACTTAACAGAACAACCCATCAGACTCACACATTTATTAAACATAATTATACAGATAATAGCGCAATTACATACATTATATTATTGAATTTAACTGCCGTACAACGGCCTTATTCCCACATGCACTCTTCCTCGGATCCACAACCCGGTAGTTACTTCCTAAAGACACTTCGGCCTCAGCCTCCCCCCTCAGGGTCTTAAAAGCACATTAATAATTCACTGGCACCGCAGTCTCTCAATATCACCTTCCTATGGCCATAACACCTTAGCATTCCCCTAGCACCTCAGCAGGGCAATAGCACATTATCATTTCAATAGCCCATCAACATGGCAATAGTACATTATCATTTCAATAGCCCATCAACATGGCAATAGTACATTATCATTTCAATTGGCACATTCACGCTCATATCTACGTCCCTGTCCGTGGCCCGACTGCCACGACTTGATGTGCCTCTACTGTCCTGCACCGACAGCCTCACTCTTGGCCTATGTGTGGCCTCCGGCCCTATGCTGGCCTATCCCCTGTGCTCACCGAGGTGGCTTTTCGGCCCGTCCCCGACACCTACAAGAATAACATTACATTGGTATAATACCATACCACTTCTATTCACTTCACCCCTCCTTACAACTCATGAAGCGTACACACAATAGTTCACATTTCACTCACCAAACATCTTACGGTAACACACCACCGTAGTAGGCCTACACAATACTCACTCTCGCTACAAATCCATGAACTCAACTTTCATCTATCGCTCATGGCGCACATTGCTATATACAGTATCAAGGACTTCCACATTCCTCACATATACTTATTTACATCATGGTAATAGACGAATATAATACATCAATCATAATTATCAATCATCGTTCCACCTACCAGTCATCACTGGAAAAAACTCTCTCACTAGTCTTCCGACTGCTGCCCTTATGTTCGCCCTCTGGGGCTTTCTCTTGCGTCCGCTCTTTAGGACGTTCTAACTTGCAGTGATAGTAATACAGCGCCCTCGCCTCCTTCAGACCCCCACCACTCATAACATGCACGCTTTCCCTTACTTGTCTACGTGCGTTAATTTTACTCTCCTCCTTTCCCCCCGTAATTATTAACTATCGCTCACTCCACTCGTGACAATATACAGTATGTTGATAGGCATGACAATTAAAACAAGTTAAAATACGATCATAATGTATTTTGTGATGACTTAGAGGACAACAGTGGCAAGCAAGAAAAGTCAATGTGTAGCTTTCATTCCATGTGTATCTGTACTGTCAAATAATCAGTTAGTTTTATACTCGGTATGTTATTGATGTTAACTGAAAACATATTAGGGTAGCAATCCTATAATATGAGAATTACATTTGTTTGCAAATATCAATGAAAATGAATTCATATCAAGCCAGAGACATTAGTTAATTTGTTGTGAAAACATTCCCTAATTTGTCTCCACAGGTCGTGTGGCTGCCCGTTACTTACAGCATGAACTGCCAGATGAAGTTATGTTTTATATATTCTCCTTTCTCAAAGAACTGGATTTATGTAATGCTGCGCAGGTGTGTCGCAGATTCAGAGCAATCACAAATGACCATGAGCTATGGTAAGTTTACCTGCATGAAAGTTGACCTGGCATCAGCAGCGTATGAAATGGGGGCACAGTCAAAGCATAGTGTTTGTTTATAATGATAAATGTACATATGTGTATTCTGATGTGTACTGTTCACGGCGTACAAAAACCGGATACTTTAGTTGGCCGCCGGTAATAGGCTGGAGGCGCCCGTGGTCATTGGGCCGTGACGGTGATCGGTGTTACTCATCGGTCAGCGAGAGCCGTAGACTGGATGTTGCAAAACGCGTTTTTTTTGGGTACTTTATCGGGGAGTTATTACGTTAACAATGTTTGGTTCAGCGATTAATTGTTAGTGGGTAGCAGTAGGCAAATGTTGTTAGTGTAAGATATCGAAAGAAAAATACTTAAATATTGATTGGTTTAGTTGTAGTAGGTAGTTAAAGTTGCGCTATTTCAATGCTGACACTGTTGTTAGATATGACATAATAAAGATCCATAATTCAGTAACCGCCGGTCAGTTCCCGTTCAAATTTACAACATATGAAGTAGACACATGGACAAGCTTTCTCACCAAGTGGCTTTTTTGCCGCAGCTTTTATAATGCGTACAGGTCAATTTAAACAGCTACGTGTTGTCACTTGGCATATTATGTCGCCTTAGCTTGCACTTGCCGTCTCCTCGTAAGAATGTTTGCGCATTAATTTTCTTTTCTTTGGAACAGCTTATTTATGTACACTAAATAGTTTCGAAGTGCCTCACAATGGTTCATTGTTGTGTGGCCGCACTTTAGGCCAGGGTTTGACTGTGCAGCTCAGTGACGGAGCTACTTGCAACAGATGGATTTTCATGATAAATTCTGGTTTATGAAAGTCGTCATTGATGCTACATACTCTTTTTTTTTTTTTTTTGAGTTTGGCGATAGCCTGGTGGCTACTCGCACTGCCTTGCTCACCCAGCAACCGAACCCGAATGTTATTGTCTTATATAGTATAGTATGTAGATCTAGTGGTGTTCTACAATGTACTGTTCTGGGAGTGTTTTGCTGGGCAACACCCTCCTGTATGTCACATTGTAATTGTCTATCACTATCAGAATTTGAAATCCAGAGAGTGATTCTGTGTGGACGGGTTTAGTGTATGAGATGGCTCTGTGAACTTGACTGAAAGAGCTGTTGAGATAGTCGAATGTCATTTGCAGTGTACATGCCTCCTCGATGATGAATGGGGTTGCGTGTATACATGCGTTTTGGCCTGAGTGACAATCTCTTCAGTTAGGCTGAGATTCTTATGGCAGTGGTTATCAATAAATGACCTGCTGCTATAATAAGCATATGGTGAGATTCTGTGTGTTTTGAGAATTCCATCGAAACAGGAAGCAAGAGGGCCAGAGTTAAGGGTGAGCCCAGAAAATGTGCTAAGAGATAATGCGTCTTCTGTCTGCGTCAATTCTTGTGTGTATTTTGTTTTGTCGGCGTCCGTGTCGCTGAAAATTATGCTAGTTACATTTATATAGGGTATGTCCTGGCTGGTTGTTTCAGTGTGAGGTATGTTTTGGTCAGTTATGTTTGTTTTAGAGAGACTTGTGCTTGGAGAGCCTACAGTGGTGTTTTTTTTTTTTTTTCGGCTGCTGAGGTGAGACGACTGGGATGCAAACTGCTTCAGTAGGACACAGCCGTGAGACATTCGCTGCCTCTGCTGTTTCGTTACAGTTGGGGTTGTATTCGCTCCAAATGTTTAAACTGTTTTCAATAGTAGGTCGGAGAATCAAGTGAAACTGTGCTTTGTTGACGTTTAGTGTCCTGAACTATTTTGTAACATTCTGGACAGATATATTTGGAATGTTTCTCGATATAGCCTTCCCTGATATCTAGTCGGCAGACAACCCCCCCCCCCCCCCCCCCCCCCCCCCCCAAAGTCGCAAGCAATTGATGAACACACACACACAAATGTTTTTTGGTCTGTTTTTTGTTGTTTTTGTTTTATCAACCAAACACACGTCACAAATGTCCAGAGCAGAAATATGCTTATTTCGTGCATGGTTCACATTATTATTATGTTCAAGCAGTTTATTACATCACTAGAAAGTCAGTAGTTTGGCCAGCTTAACAACAATAGGTGAGCACGTTGTCACGAGTGGAGTGAGTGCAATTAAGGGGATTGCTACAGAGCGGGTGTAGAGTAAGGACTCACAGTAGACAGCAAGTTAAGCGTGCTGTTGTGAGTAGTAGTGGGGGGGGGGGGGTCTGAAGGAGGCGAAAGCGCTGTATAACTATCACTGCAAGTTAGAAGGTCCTAGGGAGCGGATCTGTGAATAATAGCCCATCGGGCAGAGATAAAAGGAAGCAGTCGAGAAGACTAGTGAGAGTCTTTCCAGTTATGACTGGTGTCGGGGACGGGCCGCAGAGCCACCTCGATGAGCACAGGGGATAGGCCAGCATAGGGCCGGAGGCCACACATAGGCCAGAAGTGAGGCTGTCAGTGCAGGACAGTAGAGGCACATAAGTCGTGGCAGTCAGGCCACGGACAGGGACGTAGATATGAGAGTGAATGAGATACTATATTGTTGCCATGTTGATAGGCTAGTGAACTGATACTATGTTGTTGCCATGTTGATGGCTATGGAATTACTAATGTGTTATTGCCCTGCTGAGGTGCTAGGGGAGTGTTAAGGGGTATGATAATAGGAAGGTGATATTGAGAGACTGCGGTGCCGGTGAATCATTAATGTACTATTAAGACCCTGAGGGGAGAGGCTGAGGCCGAAGTGCCTTTAGGAGTAACTACCGGATTGTGGATCCGAGGGAGCGTGTGTGTGAGAATAAGGCCGTTGTACGGCAGTCATTTCAATAATATAATATATGTAATTGCGCTATTATATGTATAATTATGTTTAATAAATGTGTGAGTCTGATGGATTGTTCTGTTAAGTGTTAACTTGTTTGTTCGTGATTGTTGTCCTGTCATAACTTATTACATCTCCCAGTCTGGGATTTGTGACATTGGGGGCTCGTCCATTGTGACTCGTCCATTTTTGTAATATTTAGTTGTAGTTAGTTAGTAGGTATTTGTGCTGTCTTGTTCGTTGGATGAATGGACATTTCATGATATGATTTATGTATATTTATGAATAATAATATGTATTGATGCATGTATTTTGATGAATATGTATTAATGTGTACTTAAATTTCAGAGAGACAGTGTGTGTGCGTGCAGCCTGAGGAGACGAGCAGCCAGAGCTCCGATTAAAGGGAGGAGTTTACTCAAAATTTCAAAAATTGAAAGTTAAGTAAAAGTCTAAAATTTTGTACCCTGGATTAAGGGCTGTCTTTTCATCTGTCTGTTTCCCTGTTTTTGCTGTTTTCGTTGTAATTGATTATACGGGCGGTGGCGCGGGTTTGCTGTGGTGAGCGTAGTTTGTCCTCTTCGGGAGGTGGGCTAAATTTGGAACTTCGTTCATCACAGTGAACAGTTCTGTAGGGACCTGTATTTTTGTTTAGAGTGTAGCGTTCTATCTTCCTCGTTGTTTTAGGAAGACGTTTCTCTTGTCCTTCTCCTCCCTATCTGTAGATACGTTCTTTTTTTTCAGACTCTGTTCTTGTTTGTACCGTGTTGTGTAATTGGCGTAGTAGGTTGCATTTTTTTCCATTATAGTTTTTTTTTGTTTTGTAGAAGCTTGTCCTAGTCTGGTTCGTTGTCCTTGACGTACTTGTGGTCCTTCTACTGTATTTCTTCATTCTTGTCATTTCTATTTTCTTTTATAATTAATAGTGCTATGCATTTTATAGATATAGAATTAATTGTGCTGTAAAGGTAAATTTCTGAATTGTATTCTGAACCGGGTATTGTTATATCTGGTGTGATCTCAGGTCTCTGGTCGTGTCGTTAGTGATCATACCGACAGGTTGGTCGTTCGCATAATAGATACCATAACCATAAATCTGTGAAATGGCGGAACTCCAACAACTAATGAAGTTGGGTAAGGAACTTGGCCTGGAGGGAGAAGAGCTACGCGGCTGGATTAAAGAACAGCAGGCAGAAATGCGCGATGAGCGTGCTAAGGATAGAGAACAGGAAAAAAAGGATAAGGAAGAGGAAAGAGAGGCTAAGGATAAGCAACAGGAAAGAGAGGCTAAGGATAAGGAACAGGAAAGAGAGTTTAAGTTAAAGGAGATAGAAGCTCAAGAACGGGAGCAGGAGATAAGGTTAAAGGAGATAGAAGCTCAAGAGCGGGAGACAGACGCGCGAGTAAGAATAGCGGAGTTGGAAATCAAAAAGAGTGCGCCAACAGAAACAGTTGAGCGGCAGGTACCCAATAAAGGTGGCGTTAGGATTAAGCTCCCTACGTTCGACGACCGGAAGGACGACATAGACGCCTTCCTTTACAGGTTCGAGCTGAACGCACAATTGCAATGGGGGGAAAATAAGGAATTATGGGCCACGTACCTGGCCTCGCTTTTGCAGGGGCGAGCGTTAACATACTTTAAAGAGCTACAGCGCGAAGACGTACAAGATTACGATAAGCTGAAGGCTTTGCTGCTTCGCCGATTTGCGCGTACCGAGGAATATTTCCGGGAGCAGTTTAGGCGAGCACGTGCAGATACCAGGGAGGACTTTGCTGCCTTCGTCGCGAGACTGACGGAGTATTTCGCGAACTGGGTAGACTTGGCGTATGTGGGCACGGATTTTGCTAAACTGAAAGACTTAATGATCCGTGACCAGCTGTACGCGTCGTGCCACAAAGATCTGGTGGCTTTCCTGAAAGAGAACGAACCCGCGACGGTGCAGGAGGCGTCTAAGTTGGCGGAGGCATACCGTACGGCGCATCCGTCCAAACCAGTCGCCAGGGCGTACGTCCAAGATGCTGGGTACGTCGCCGTTGTCGAGGGGTCGCCGGCAGGACTTGGGGACAGGTCGCGTCGGCGTGGTGCCTATAGCGGGCAAGCCCAGGGGCAGCGTAGGGGCTATCACCAATCACCGGCATATGGATCCGGTAAGTTTGACCGAGCAGGAGGGCTAGGTCGCGGTAATGGCCGGGGGCGAGTTGTGACCTTTGCCGATGACCGACGGCATAGGGACTCTAGTTCCGGTCGCGATGGGTCACGGGGACCCAGGCCTAGAGCAGCACAGGGAGCGGAGTGTTGGACTTGCGGACGCGTGGGTCACTTTTCGCGCGAGTGTAGGGCCGCGAAGTGTTGGAACTGCGGAAGAGCAGATCACATCAGCGTGAACTGCCCTGCAGGTAGGATAGCGGCGAACGTGGACAGTAGCTCCAGTCCATGCCCCCCAAATAAATTTCACCATGCGGCTGCGTGTGCTACATCGAACAACGGAGGCGGACAGTATTCTAAGTGTCCCAGTTGTGAGAAGTTATTATCTTCCGGTGTTTTACCTTGTGGGAGAAAGATCCCCGTCATAAATTCATGTCATACAGGAGGTGGTCTTAGGGTTTATCCGGGGTTTGTTGGGGACGAACCGGTCTCGGTTTTACGAGATACAGGATCTACCGTTGTGGGAGTGCATAGGGACTGCATTCGGGATTCACAGCTTACAGGTGAGACTGTCCCGTGCATCCAATTTTCGGGGGCCATTGAGAAATTACCCATGGCAAAAATAATGATAGATACACCTTTCCTTAGCGGGGAAGTCGAAGCAGTCGTTGGTTGTTTTCCAGGCGCCCAGCTCATCATTGGGAATGTATCCCGGGTGGTTTCCCCTTCCGATGAGAACGTGCAAGCATGGTCGCAATCAAAAGGTATTGACTTTTGCGCCGCGGTCGAAACACGCCGACGGGTAGCCGATAAAGATAAGATTAGACCTTTGGCTACGCCAGCGGTCAACCTAGATATCACGCCAGAGCGCTTGGCGAGATTACAAAGGGAGGACCCATCATTAAACCCATGCTTTGGGGAAGCGCGAACCGAGAAAACGAGGAGATATAAGAACGGGTCATCTTCTTTTTTTGTTCAGGCGGGCATTCTGTTCCGTAAGTATGTAACGGTGTCCTCAATTTTAAAGCAGGTCGTTGTGCCAGCGTTGCTGATCGCAACAGTATTGCATTTGGCACATGATGTCCCATTAGCGGGTCATATGGGGATAGCTAGAACCAAAGAAAGGGTTCTTAAAAATTTTTACTGGCCATCGATCCACAGAGACGTGCAAGTCTATTGTAAGACGTGCAGTGCGTGCCAAAAGACGACGCATAAGGGTCGTACACCCCAGGCCCCTCTTCAGAAGATCCCCACGGTCTCGGAACCGTTTAAAAAGGTCTCGATAGACCTTGTTGGCCCCATTCACCCAGCGACCGATAGGGGGAATCGATTTTTCTTAACGGTCATATGTAATGCTACGAGATGGCCAGAGGCGGTTCCTCTGCGGACCATAACGTCTGAGGCAGTCGCGGAAGCGTTGTTTGCAATTTTCGCTAGGGTAGGAATACCAGAGCAAATTCTGTCTGATAGGGGCGCGCAATTTACGTCGCAGATGATGAAGGAATTGTTCCGCTTATTCAGCATACAACCCATCACTACCACCCCTTATCATCCGCAGGCTAATGGCATGTGCGAGAGATTGAACTCGACGTTAAAGTCGATGCTGCGTAAGGTAGCTGCTGATCGCCCTAAAGATTGGGATAGATATATCCCTGCAGTGTTATTCGCGTACAGAGAGGTACGGCAGGAGTCAACGGGATTCTCGCCGTTCGAAATGATGTACGGTCGTAGTCCTAGGGGCCCAACTGATGTTCTTCGGGACATGATGACGTCGCCATCATCGGGAGACGATGAGCAGATTTCGGTGTTTCAGTACCTTGTTGATTTAAGAGAAAGACTATCTGCAGCGCGCACTATAGCAGAAGAAGCGTCTAGTATCGCTTCGAAAAGAGCAAAAGACTATAAAGATAGAGGGTCCAAACTGAGAATTTTTAAGCCAGGAGACAAGGTTCTGTTGTTGTTACCTACGGACCATAATAAGTTATTGATGACATGGAAAGGTCCTTATGTTATTGAGCGAGTTGTTTCAAAGGTAGATTACGCTATCCACATTGATGGAACGAGTAAGGTTTTCCATGTTAATATGCTACAGAGATTTTATGAGAGACCACAGTATCTGTGTGCACAGACAAGACCAGAGGAGACTGTCTTCTCTACTGCTTGTACGGGGGTCGTAGACCAGTTGGACTGTGACGTAAGCGACACCGAGGCGCAGGAAGAGTTACAAATTCAATTGCCGGAGTTAACTCCGACACAAGGTTACAGGGACGTAAAAATTAACCCTGACCTTACGAGTTCAAGGAGTAGGGAACTTGAGACCCTGTTAGCGTCATTTCCGGATGTTGTTACGGATTTGCCGGGTCGCACTACGGCGATCCAGCACCAAATAAAGTTGACTTCGGATAAGCCAGTATTTCTTAGACCGTATCCGTTGCCTTTTTCTTCGAGAGATAGAGTCATAAAGGAAGTTGAGTCGATGTTGAAGTTAGATGTGATAGAACCATCAACATCGCCGTATTCATCACCCATCGTCCTCGTGAAGAAACTTGATGGATCGGTGCGGTTCTGTATTGATTTTCGAAGATTGAACACTATTACGGTAGGCGATAGGGAGCCTATTCCGTTTCAGGAGGAATTAATAGCTTCATTGGCCGGGTCCACGTGGTTTTCCAAGATAGATTTGACGAAAGGGTATTGGGAAATCCCGCTTACTGAGGAGTCTAAACAATACACGGCGTTTCAAACGCCCATTGGATTATTCCAATTTAAGGTCATGCCATTTGGGTTGGTAAACGCGCCAGCGACATTTGCACGATTAATGAGATTAGTGTTGAAGGACATACCTAATGTCGTGTCATTCTTTGATGATATATCATGCCATACGTCGACATGGTCTGAGCATATTCAGACACTAACAGTAATTTTTCAACGATTACGTCATTTTGGGTTAACGGCTAAACCCGCAAAGATGGATTTGGCATGTCCAGAGATAATATTCTTAGGACATATTGTGGGTAGAGGTGTTCAGAGACCTGAAGAAACAAAAATTGACAAATTAGTAGGGTTGCAAATCCCTAAAACAAAGAAACAAGTCAGAAGCTTAGTGGGAATTTTAAATTATTACAGAAAGTTCATTCCAAATTTTTCCTCCTTGTCATCTTCTCTTACTGACCTTACTAAGAAGGGACAACCCGATAAGGTCCAGTGGACGTCTGAATGTCAGACATCATTTGATAATTTGGTGACAGCATTATCATCGTCACCCATTCTGATATTACCCGATTTTCGATCTAATTTTATCCTCAGAACGGATGCGTCGGACTCTGGTGTCGGCGCTTGTCTTCTACAGGAGAAGAACGAATGTCTCCATCCTGTATGTTATGTCAGTAGGAAGTTATTGCAGAGAGAAAGAAAGTATTCTGTGATAGAGCGTGAGTGTCTTGCCATTGTCTGGTCCGTCCAGAAACTAGGACGTTATCTCATGGGACGAGAATTTTGTATCCAGACAGACCACAAGCCACTGACATTTTTGTCGAAGAATCGTTCGTCCAGCCCACGCTTGTCTAGATGGGCATTGGCTTTGCAGCCGTATACCTTCGTTATTCAACCAATTCCAGGAACCAGCAATCATATCGCCGACTACCTTAGTCGAGCCTAGGGGAAGATTTCAGGAGCTTATACATCGGAGGACAGGAACATTGACAGGATCTGTGTGAATAAGTCGACTTTAAAATATTGACATTATAAATATGATATGAAGAATGGTTGATAGGTTGAATGGGTTTTGATTCTGTATTAAGTATTGTGATTAGTTAGCTATTCATGATGTGACACATATATGCATATTGCAGACCATATTGATTCCCATATTTTCCCCTGATTTCGGTATTTTATATACTAGGGGAACTGCTAGGTCAGTTTTTTTTAGTGTAGGTATTGCTCACGCTCACTCGTTGACAGTCATCTTGATGCGATTTGAAATTAATTGCATTAATTTTTTTGGGGTGGGGGATGATGTCACGAGTGGAGTGAGTGCAATTAAGGGGATTGCTACAGAGCGGGTGTAGAGTAAGGACTCACAGTAGACAGCAAGTTAAGCGTGCTGTTGTGAGTAGTAGTGGGGGGGGGGGTCTGAAGGAGGCGAAAGCGCTGTATAACTATCACTGCAAGTTAGAAGGTCCTAGGGAGCGGATCTGTGAATAATAGCCCATCGGGCAGAGATAAAAGGAAGCAGTCGAGAAGACTAGTGAGAGTCTTTCCAGTTATGACTGGTGTCGGGGACGGGCCGCAGAGCCACCTCGATGAGCACAGGGGATAGGCCAGCATAGGGCCGGAGGCCACACATAGGCCAGAAGTGAGGCTGTCAGTGCAGGACAGTAGAGGCACATAAGTCGTGGCAGTCAGGCCACGGACAGGGACGTAGATATGAGAGTGAATGAGATACTATATTGTTGCCATGTTGATAGGCTAGTGAACTGATACTATGTTGTTGCCATGTTGATGGCTATGGAATTACTAATGTGTTATTGCCCTGCTGAGGTGCTAGGGGAGTGTTAAGGGGTATGATAATAGGAAGGTGATATTGAGAGACTGCGGTGCCGGTGAATCATTAATGTACTATTAAGACCCTGAGGGGAGAGGCTGAGGCCGAAGTGCCTTTAGGAGTAACTACCGGATTGTGGATCCGAGGGAGCGTGTGTGTGAGAATAAGGCCGTTGTACGGCAGTCATTTCAATAATATAATATATGTAATTGCGCTATTATATGTATAATTATGTTTAATAAATGTGTGAGTCTGATGGATTGTTCTGTTAAGTGTTAACTTGTTTGTTCGTGATTGTTGTCCTGTCATAACTTATTACATCTCCCAGTCTGGGATTTGTGACACACGTCACATATAAATTGATATAGCGTTCCAACTAAAGCTGCGGCATTATTGAAATTAGCGCAGACAGATCAGAAATTATTTCTGATCACACAGATGAAAACTGCTAACTGTTTTCGTCGGTCAGTTTTGTGTAATTAAGAATAGTTTATCTGCGATTGGGCAGGGGGAAAGTACAAAATATAGGTAATACATACATACGTGCGTAGAAGAAAGACAAAAGCACGTAGAAAGCTGGAATTTGCGCAGACTGTAAGGGAAAGATTGTTGCTAGAGTTTTCATAGCAAGACATTGGAATGGGTCCATAGGGACTGTCGCAAATTTGATATCAAAAGAGCCGAATTTTAACATGAAAGCATCTCCCGTTAATTGCTGCCCGCGGAGCGAATCTGACTGCATTGACCCTGGTGAGCATTCCAGCGCACGAGATTTATGACCGCCAGCCGGCGACAACTAAGAGGCGCGATTTCGAGCATTTTTGTACGCCGTGTGTTAAATATATGAGGTACTGTGCCCTCTGTCTAGTTTATCCTATCATTCATCAGTGTGTGTACTGAGATTGGAGGTCTGTGGTAATATGACCTCAGGTGTGCATTTGTTAATTTAAAGAACAAATAAAATTGATTCCGTTTGAATTATCAGACCATCATAATATCCTTTGATTTATCATGCTGTCAACTTTTCTTGTTTTGTATGTAATGCCTTGGCAACTGAACTTCGTGAATAGACTGAACGTGCATTGATTTTGTTTTCCTATGGGCCTACCATGCTCCCTTCAGCAGTTTAATTAATTGTTGAAGTGATGAAAAGAACGGTTGTATTTCCTTTTGTTAGTATTTTGCTTCAAATGAATTCTAAAATCAGAGTATTTGATTTCCACAGGAAAGTATTGTATATGGAAGTGTTTGAATATGAATCTCCACTGATGAACCCAGAGCCCCGTGTGTTCCAGTTTGTATCCCCAGATGATCCTAATTATGACAATCCATGGAAAGAGAGCTTTAAACAATTGGTGAGTTAAAGTTTCAAACTTCATGGTAGTAGAAAAAAACAATCTGGCTTATGGTGATTTTGATGTAGGGTAATAAGAGGAATTACTTAACAGTCTTACTACAGTATTTATACTGCTGTAGGGAAAGTACCCAGAATTTTGAATCCAGTATTTGCATTGCTGTTTAACTCTGTTTGAGAAAGTTTGCCCATTAATTTGTGTCCACATGTGTGGCTCATACATTAAGACTAGTAGCTTCAAACACCATGCCACCTGCATGTCTGCTAGATCAGACTAAAAGCTGTGGTTGTGCTGTGTTATGGAGAAAGTGATAGTGGAGGTAGAGGAAATGCAAGACATTTTTCGCCACTCTAAAATCCTTTAGATGTGAGAAAGTCTGTGATAAATGACTATTGTGGCAGAAAAGAATGCCTGAACAGGAAAAGGGAGTGCAGTGCACTATAAAGATGACACCATTCTTGTACCTAAAGCTTTTCATGAAATATTATGTGAGTGTGATATTTAAAGTGTGCAGATCCAATTTCGTAGAAGCTGCAGCTTTCTGTCAGATTTTGTAAGTCATTGGTAATTATTTTGAGTGATCTTTGTTTATTTTGGTCTGTGTCCACAGTATCGAGGTATACATGTATCAAGGGACAACATTCCCCAGTGTGAGACCACCAAGGGAAAACGCATGAAAGGCAGGAATATAATTGTAAGTTTAGGATGCTTTTTCATTTCAATGGCTATAGTTGTTTTGGAGGATCCGTAAGCAAACGGGATTTCCAGTCAGATTTGTTTTGACATCTTAATGGGTGTCATCGTTTGATGGACTTTAAGTTTAGGTTGCTTAACTGCGACTGACATTAAGTGACAACAAATAATCATTCGTGGGCGCAACTAATTTTGGATGCAATGTTTTGATAAAAAAATCTGTAAAGTATCTGGAGTAATACTGGACAGTTAAATTCTGTTTTGACACAGTCTTATTGGATACCCATTACCCTTCAGTTTTTCCATTGTTAGTGTCTTGAGCCTATTATTTAATCATGGCCTGGCATCAGCTTATAAGCAGTGAAGATATAGTGTAGTCTCTTTTCTGTTTGCTGTAGATGAAAGTAATACATTTTTTAATTAAACAATAATAAAGTCAGTATCCAATCTTTACCTCCCTATAACTTATAATGAGTAATTGCATGGCTCCTAGTTGTAAACAATACCCTTAGGCTGATAAATGAGAATATTATTTTAGTTCAACAAATTAGACTATTGTGGAGAAGCTATTACCGATAATGTTTAATATGCAAGGAAATTTTTATCTGAAATTATTTCCAAATAACTGAAATAAAAATAAGAGTGAACTGTCATTTTGCATAAAATATGGGAAAACTGGGCGGGAGGATCTAGTGATGTTTGACTTGTATATTGAAGCAAAATGTTATCAAGAGCAAAACACCATTTACCAGCAGCCTTGTTTAAAGACAAAAGATCTGACTAAACAGTTAGTTGTAACATAACTTTTGCTCTCTCTTCTGTTCCTGTGTACCAGATGTATTATAAATTATGTAAAGAAATTTTGTGTAAAAGGCAGTGTCTGAAGTTGATTACCTGTGAAACATCAAACTTTTAACAGTTTGTTCTTCAGTTTTCTATTTCTTGTTAAGTTACTTAAGTTATATTGCATTTGGGCATCATTTGGTTTTTCAGAAATTTGACACGATTGAATCAGCTTACAATTTCACCGACACAGAAGAATTGGAGGATGCACTGATTTTCATACATTCTGGAGTTTACCATGGGGAATTTCTACTAATTGATTCTTCAGTCTCTTTGATTGGCGCAGGTCAGTACTGTATGTTCATTATTTCTGTCGTTATTGTAAGGTACCGAGGATAATTAGCTAGACGGCTTTATGGACTTTGTCAGAACTGTACTTTTGAGATTAGAGTCATAGTCTAGGGTGTTGTGAGGGACTATGCTTTGCAGCTGAATATCTGGAAGCCATTCTCTCAATGTTAATTTGCTGTTCTGAAGAGAAAAAAAAATTGCTTTTCGCTTGGATCTGAAACTGGGAAAATTTCACAGCCTATGCCCTGGTGTATAAACATTAGGACATTCCGCCTCTTCCAATCTCTAGTGCAGCGGTCCCCTACCTTTTCTATACCCCGCACCTCTAGAAAATTTCTGATATGTTCTTGCACCACCTACAAAAGTATTACCTGGCTTCAAGGTGACATGTACACAGTCACTGTAATTTTAAAATTTCCAAATCCAATTTTTTGCACTCCCTGAAATATTGTCTCACACCTCTGCTTGTGAACTCCGGCTCTAGTGGTATAAATAGTTTCCAGATTATCAAAGTTTTTTTTTTTTTTTTTTTTTTTTTTTTTTTTAAAATCACTAGTGTAAGGACCCATTCAAAGAACGGGTTGCAAACAACACGCACAATCAGCACACAGATTATGTAGATCTAGGAAGAAAACAACTCACAACTGGCACAGTAACACCCGCATGGCCTGTACCGTGCATAAGGCAGACGGCACAGAAACTCATGCCTTCAAACTTTGAAACGCAACCAGAAGTTCAAAGTCGAAACAAAACAAAGGCAGGAGGGAGGCAACCATTTGTTGAGGAGCAAGCATTATTCGATGATGTATTCTCTCTCTCTCTTACAATAAAAGTAGTAGTCTGCAGTCCTGCTTCAGAACTCATGCGCGCCAGCACACCAAGCTTGATATGGTTACTTTTTATGACATGCACGATACTAAAGTCGAAACAAAACAAAGGCAGGAGGGAGGCCATCATTGTTGGGGAGAAAGCATTATTCGATATTTTTAGGCCTATTTTCATTTATTACAAAATTACGATACTTTGCTTTCATGTCAAAGGAATAGACATAGTAGCAAAAAGAACTATCTTTCACATGTAATTTTTTTCAGGTCTGGGCATTTCTTCCTCGCAGCAGTGAATTTTTTTTCCTTGCTGTTTTTTTATATAGATTAAGTTTGTTTGATTTCTGTTGTTTCATGTGTTACAGAAGCCCAACACAAAGAAACAGAGTTGACATTGTATTTGCATTTATTTACCAGTAAGTATCTCTAAGACCTATGCACTTAATGTGTGCTGTGTTTGATTTCTTTTTCAGCACCAGGAAATGTGATGGACCACGTGATCATAGAGAGGGAGACAGAATCCACAATCATGTTTGTAGAAGGAGCCAGAAGAGCATATCTTGGCTATGTCACACTAAAGGTGAGAGCAGACCTTCTTGCTGTAAATTCTCTTCGTTTTCTGTACCAGCACTGCTTTACTGCCCAGAACCAAGACACCCTTCAGTTGTTTTAGTTTATTGATTCTATTGACCAAAAATGAAATGCATTTGATCTTTTAGTGCCCTTGTAGGTGTATTTACAACATAACATAGTCATTTTCCTCAACAAAATGGATATAATTTATATCTGAGGAGACCTTTTGTAACTGAAAAGTAGACAAAAAATGGCAATTGTGGCAAAGAGAAAACTTGTGTATGTGTGTTCAAGAGCGAAAATTTACATTTTGTGAATTGTATTGCTTTTGCTGTCAAATTTCATCTGTTACCATAGCAACCTTTATCAGTATGAATTACAAAATGTTTTGTAGATTAGATTCTCTCTTCGAGACTCTTTTCAGTAATGCTTACACTGGACGTTCTACTGATAAATAAGTATTTTTTTTTGTTTTTTGTAAATGCTGTGAACTTCTTTCAGATTTCAGGAACTGACATTTCAAACTGTAGTCTGAGGGAATAAGTACATGATGTCACACATGATGGGTTCAGAGAATTAATCATAAAATGCCTGGGTTGTTGTTTTTTTATTTCAGTTTTCTCCCGACAGCACCTCCACCGTCCCCCACCACCGCCATTATGCTTTAGAAGTGGCAGAAAACACACAGCCTATTATAGATCATTGCAAAATTAAAAGTTTATCTGTTGGTAAGTAATGCGTTACAGCGAGTTAACAAACCCGTGCCCCTAGTCTCCTGCAGTTCTCCTCCTGATATTATGCTCTGTCTAATTTTTGGCAAGTAAAACATTCATTGAAATTCATTAGATTATGATTAGATATTTTTTTTTTAATGATTTGAATTGCTGAGGATGTACAGATAATTGTGTAGAGATGAAGTAAGCGTTGTGTGGTTTGAATTATGACTGTTATCTCATGGTGAGATCTATAGTATCATAAAATGACATATTGGTATCTTCAGTAATAGTTCAGAAATAATAAGCAATCAATAAACATTTTTAACTGAATGTGTAAGCTTATGCATATCCAAAGAAGGCACTATGCCTGCAGATCCATGCAAGAATTATTTTCTGAGGTGGACTTCCAACGCATCCTGTCCTTTCTGACAGAGGCTAAAATCTATAACTTGATTTAATAACTTTTATACTTATTCACAAAACGTTTCTGAGATCTATATGAAACATCTTTTTTACCAATGTGTTAAATTTATACGAATGTATTTACTTCTCTGTTAAACTTAACAGCTCTGAATATGAAACATAAATAAAGAAAGTGTACCCAAATAGACCGTGATAGGCGCAAAGTGGCCGTTGTCACACCGACGCACCGTAAAATCCAACCCCAACCTCCAACTGAAACAAAACATTTCTTCCTCATCCAAGAATAACAGAAGTAACCAAAACGTTGCAATGCTCTATATTAAAAATAAGAAAATTGTTGACTCAACAGTGCAGGAGATGGACGATGGTCTGTTTCCTAATGATTATAGTGTTGCTCTGGAAATGGCTGCTTATGTTGTGTGTCTGTTGTTTTTTCACAGTTGGAGCAGCTGTTTGTGTGTCAGGTCAGAATGCTGATCCCACAATTATGAACTGTGTCATCCGAGATTGTGAGAATGTGGGATTATATGTCACAGATAAAGCAGAGGTAAGTCTTAGTCAACCTTTGTTGGTTAAACAATCGTCTAGAAATCATTCCAGTTACAGCCTGTGGGAGTGATAAATAGTACTAGTAGCCTAATGAGAGAAAATGGGGGTTATGTGAGAATTTGATGTTTCAGTACTTGACAGACTGGACTTTTCACAGCAGTTAACTGTAGCATATGTCACAGATAGAAGAGTCTTGTCTAAGACTATAATTTTTTTTTTTTTTTAAATCTCTTTGACCCAACTGGACTAAGGAGTTGTTTGAAATTCTTCAAATTTATCTTCAGGGGGGTGGAGACTTCTCAAGTAGTCTCAGTAAAACCTAGAATTGTGGTATTGGTGAAGTTTTAGTGGGGAGGTGCAAGTGCTCATTTTGTACTTATTTAGCAGTCATTTTGAAATTGAATATCAAAACAAACACATGTAATATATGAAACTTCAGAACAGCATTTGGCTATGCATGGTTTTGACTAAGAAGTCTCGTCCCTTGGGATTTACCAATCATATTTCTGAAGGTATCCCCACAAATGGTTATGTTTGTTAAACTGAGTGTGTTTTGCATTCTACAGGGTGTGTATGAAAACAATGAAATTAGCGGCAATGCCTTAGCAGGGATCTGGGTGAAAAATGGCGCCAACCCAATCATGCGGAATAACCACATCCATCACGGCAGGGACGTAGGAGTGTTCACTTTTGACAATGGGCTGGTAAGGATTAGTGTTTTTCATTTGTTTTTTTTTTGTTTTTTTTAGTCCTAGGTGAATTTTGTTATCAAATAGCAGGAAGTCCTCGTGTTGGACACAGGTTTTTTTTTTTTTTTTTGTGTGGTTTTAAATGTATTTGGTGGTAAATGGACTGCTCAGTTTCAGGTGGTCTTGCACAGTACTGCAGCAGTGCAGTTTATACAGTTTCAGCTTGATCTAGGCACTGTTGAATATCATGAATCGTTCATATTCATTTTGACAGAGACAGCCAAGTTACTGGGAATGAAAAGTTTAGTTCGCTGAAAATGTTTTTTGGCTTTATTGCATTGTGAATGAACTATGCAGGGTGTTCCCCAATTTTACGCCATATAAACATTGCAGATTATGTATAGGGTTCACACAGGTCCTTAAGGTCCTTAATTTTCATAAAAGAAAAAATAAGTCCTAAAAAAAGTCCTTAAATTGTGGAAATGATGTCCAAGTCCTTAAAAAGTCCTTAAGATTTGTGTTTCAATTGAAACATTTGAGTTTTAGATCTTCCAATTGCACTCTGGATAATTGGCACTTTGAAATAATTGAACTTTTCAGAGTGAATTTATCCCGTTTCAATGAGTGCTACACACCACTTGTATAGTTATAATTCTTGCGCATGGATACTTGCTTTTTGAGTGCTGCGTACATGTAATATTTCTTGTTCACATGCACACAGGTCCTTAAGTTGTTTACTGTGAGTTCTTAGGAAGTCCTTAAAATTAGTTTTCAAGACTTTGTATGAACCTTGTATGTAACTAAACCTGGAGCTTCCCTGAACTTGTTGCCGTTGATCACTATATATAACCTGAGAACCTTCATTTTGAGTAGTTCAGTTATTCTAATATTTCATTTATAAGCAAGGTGTCTCATTTCAGATGAAGTGTATGTAATTGTGATGTTTTGATATCTTGAAATCTGGATCATTGCTATCTGAGGTGTTCATAAATGCTGCTACAGCTAGTGGGCAGTTGAAAAGAACAAATAGCAACTTTTCCTCCAAAGTAACAAACATTTATTTTTTTTGGTATACTTCTTTAATCCCATTTGGGAAATTTGCCTTTGGGCCATTGCAGCCCAGTTACAACTGGTGCAGACACGTGGTCGCTACAGTGCAGTGCCAGTTGGAGGGTTACTGGGGGGGGGGGGGGGGGGGGGGGGGATTGGGATAAAGTTTTAATTTAATTTTGCCAGGGCAGCGGCCTGTTCAGCCTGCCTTTCTCGATTTCCAACTGCCAAGGTATCTTTAACGTGCACACGGGTCCTCCGATTGTTTTCGTCCTTATCCGAGAGACTAGGTGTTCGATCCTGCCCCCATACGCTCAGGGACAGCAAAATATGAGGAAAATTACGACATGCCTGCACCGACCAGGATTTCAACCCGGTACCTTCGGCATGAGAGGCGAATATCTTGTCTCTAGACCACCATGTCCCCAGATAAATGTCTCTATATAGAGAGGATATGTGGTTGATTGTCTGCAGAAGGTGTAAGTCTTGGGTGACAATCTTTTGAGAATGTTTGAGGTGTCAAGTGTAGACTTGTATATACCTGAAAATCAAATATGATAAATAACTTGAGTCTAACAAACTTTCATGTTTAAAATCATACACTTTTCTTCTCCCAGGGCTACTTTGACAACTGTGATATTCATGATAACCGAATTGCTGGTTTTGAGGTGAAAGCTGGGGCCAACCCCACCGTCATTCACTGTGAGGTGCACCATGGGCAGACTGGTGGCATCTATGTTCATGAGAATGGCAGGGGCCAGTTCATTGAGAACAAGATTCACTCTAACAATTTTGCTGGGGTGTGGATCACTTCAAACAGTGACCCAACTATCAGGTTTGTAGTGACACACAGATCCACTCAGAACATAACGTATGCATAAAGACCCTTTTGTCAAAAATGTCCCAATGATCTATTATAGCATATACAGTTTAGCTTTAGAAGGGAATTTCACATTGTTGAATGTTTTTTTTTGTTTTTTGTTTTGGTAAATTTTATTTTATTGTCTTTAATCCTTTTCGTGCCAAACATCTTTCAGCAGTATCCAGGTATAATGAACATGATTTGGTCCAGTATTCATTCAGGCATTTTGATTGAACATTAATTATTCAAACCCGTAGCCTAAGCTGAGATTATATTTTTAAATATACCATCTGTATTTCAAATAAGGTTCGACTGTTTTTTTGTTGTTTTTTTGTTCTGCCAAAGTTCAGACACTTTATGTGGTTTGCAAGTCTTTCTTTTATGTCATGTAGCTAGTGTAAGAAAGTGAAATAACTAAGACCTAACAAAAAGATTTTTTTTTTATTATTTAAAGAATTGTGGAAGAATCTTAACAACCATTCATAGAATACATAGTGAATTTAAATTCCATGAGATGGAGGCAGATGTATGTTGCATTTTCAGTTTGAGACCGTGTTTAAAACATGTATTGCTAACTTCCAGATCTGACCCTGTTAATGATTTCACCCCTCTGTTCTGTCGTGTGCGAATGCAATAACATTGACTGTACTGGGTTTGTACATTCATTCACAGGAAAAATGAAATCTACAATGGTCAGCAAGGAGGAGTGTACATATTTGGTGATGGGAGAGGTTTAATAGAGCACAACAATATTTATGGTAAGTTGTACATATACTGAAACAATTGACACTAACACAAATATTGGTGGAGAAAAATCTTGTATTGATTTATTAGAAAATTGTCCAAGAACAAAACATTGGACATCTGACAATGTGATATAAATATGGCATTCTGGATGTGAGTGGGTCAGTGACGAGTGATCTGGAGTTTGCAGTGGTGTGGAAAGAATTTAAATGATAGAACCTTCATATGTGATGGCCAGTCTATGATGGCACACAAACACTCAGAATGTCCATATTTTCTTTTTTCCTAAGTATACCTATGTATTGTGTGTGTGATTATATGATTTAATGTTGTAAAGCACTTACAACTTGGTTGTTAATGGGATGAAGTGCTATATATAAATACTATGTGTATTGTTATTATTAAACACAACCAGTGTTTCATAACCTTTCAATTTCTGCTGTTGCTGCTACTTTCTTTCAATATTCTGATTTGTGAAACAAACTGTCCAGCAGCCTTAATCATTGCCAACATTGTCAATTTTGCAGGTAATGCATTAGCTGGCATTCAGATCCGAACCAACAGTAATCCTATAGTACGGCACAACAAGATTCACCATGGTCAGCATGGCGGCATCTATGTGGTAAGTCAGCAAACTGAAACAATGAATTGACTCTTCTTTTTACTGATAAACTCATCTCTTGGTCTTTTCCGCACACATATATTATGAGTCATCTTTAAAATGTTACAATGAGTTCCTGAGGGGAGAGGAAGTCGACAGTGATATTGGAATTATTGAAAAGATAGTTGTAGGTTTTGTTGAAATCTCTGTTTAAGTTTTGCCTTCATTTCAGTTTGATTTCCATTTCAGAATGTAATTTTTATCTCCCATAAGATTGTGATGAGTGTAAAAAGATCTTACATGATATACTGTAATGAATTCTAGCCAAAAGAGATTATACTGGTTATTCTCAAGTATCATGTCTGTTGATCTGTTTTCAGCATGAGAAAGGTAAAGGCCTTATAGAAGAGAATGAAGTTTACTCCAACACATTAGCAGGAGTGTGGATCACCACAGGGAGTACACCGGTGCTAAGACGGAACAGAATTCATAGTGGCAAGCAGGTAAATATGGATCCAAATTGAAACTCAAGATCTTGTGAATTGAATGAAAAAACAATGTGAGGTTTACATTATACAGAACTTGATACTGAAATCCGTTTGTGTGGTAAAAATTTGATAAGAAATGAAAAAAGATTCTCTTGATTTTTTATGTCTTGAGACAGGTAATCTGAGCATATGTGAGTGTGCATGAGAAAACCCACAATATGTCGAAAGAGCTGATTTTGAGAAAAACGGCTTTGAAGTGAAAATTATGGGTCCGACACAAACTTCCAACTTGGCTGTTGTTTAGAGGGCCGTGGCATGTTACAGGGTAAACTAGACGAGCAGTGAACACTACTCACTATGATCTCTATAAAGGCTTTGTAATTAGACTACGGTCACCTCACCTAACAAGATCCAAAAATTTCCGACTTGGCTGTTGTTTAGGGGACCGTGGCATGTTACAGGGTAAACTGTAGCTGAGCAGTGAATACTACTCAGTATGATCTCTATAATGGCTTAGTTATTCGACTACAGTCTCCTAACAGCAATCACTCCAATATTAATGGGTCAATTAGCTATTGCCACTTTTAGGATTAAATGCCGTTTTCTCAAAATCTTGTTTTAGGGGAATCACTGACTTCAATTTATTAGAAATGTCTTATCTTTTATTATGTGTACAGAACTCAAAATGTCATGTTTGCGACTTATTGTGGGTTTTCTCATGCACACTCACATATGGCTGGAAAGTGATAGATTAAATAAAAGAATTAGCTGTAACGAGTTATAATAATTAATCATTGTTTATTTTATTGCAGGTGGGGGTATATTTCTATGACAACGGTCATGGTGTATTGGAAGATAATGATATTTTTAATCATCTCTACTCTGGTGTCCAGATCAGGTAAGTCCAGAAGATAGGTACTGGCAGAATTAATCTTGGACCTTGCTTGTCATTGTTTTGTGTCCTGCTTTTGTCTTACATTCAGCAGAAACCATTGATTTGTAGTGATTGCAGAGTTGCTGATTGTGAAGTGTAATTTTTTATCTTCTATGTTTAGCCTGAAATGACTTGTGACAATTTGGGGGGGGGGGGGTGTTTGTTGTAACTTATCCAGTGATCTGATTCACCTGTCACCTGTCGGCTTCATCGTCATCGATGTTAGCTGCTACAGTGGATGTCACGACAAAATCTCCTCCATCCAATCCTGTCCTTAGCTTTCCTAGTTAGTTCACTTATTTCCAGCTGGCTGACTTTCTTGATGTTATCGTGATATGTAATGGGTATGTTCACTTTGAGGTCCGTTGGTGTGCCTCTATCCTTCCAAATGTTGTTTAGTTGAACCATTTTGTGTTTTGCCATTCCTATCCTTGTTTTTATGTCCTTTGAGCAGCTTCCATCTTGCGGTTTATGTGATCCTAGGTATTTGAAATCAGTCACTTTTTCTAGTGCTGTTTTGTTTACTAGTATCTCCTGGTGTTCATGGTGCCCTGTTCCAGTATGCATGACTTTCGTTTTCTTAGCATTTAGGTGTAGGCCTGCTGTCTTGCCCGCTTCATCCACTCTGTGCAACACTCTTTTCATGCTGGTGATGTTATCTGAAATAAGAGCTGTGTCATCAGCGTAGCGAAGGTTTGTGATGTTTCGGCCTCCGATCTTTATTCCCATATTTTCTATGTCTGCGTTTCTCATGATCTGCTCAGTATAAATATTGAAAAGATGAGGTGAAAGTATGCAACCCTGTCTGACTCCTTTCTCAATGTTGAAATATGGACAGTTCTCATTGTTCCATCTAATCGTTGCCTTTTGTTCGTGGTATAGTGCAGCGATGAGGGTCACACGGTGTTTCGGGAATCCCATCTTAATCATTATATCGAACAGGTGATGGTGCCTAACGCTGTCGAACGCTTTGCTGTAGTCTATGAACGTGATGAAGGCTTCGTTTCCATTGCTTCTTATCTGTTCAATCATTATTTGTAGTATGAAGAGCATGTCAGCGGTTCCTCTGTTGGTCCTGTAACCAGCTTGACATTCTGATAGTTCCTCTTCTACCTTAGATTTCATTCTGTTGAGTATGATGATGAGCAGGATTTTGCTGGTGTGACTGATGAGGGCGATGGTTCTATAATTTCCACAGTCTTTGACATTGCCGCTTTTGTATAGCATGACGAATTCTTGTAGCTTCCAGTCTGTTGGCCATTCATTTGTCTGCCAAATTTTGCAGATCATTTGGTGGAGTGCTTTTATTCCTGATTCGCTGGTATGTTTCAGGAGTTCACCTGGTATGTTGTCTAATCCAGGGGATCTGATTATCCGTTATTAAACACTGATATTGTTGGCAAATATGACGTTTCTGGCTGTTCATTCTGAAAAATCCATAAACTTGGATGTAAGGTTGCACATTTTTGTCACTTTTCACATTCTTGGAATTATGCTCTGAGTATAAGCATAGAGTGTAGCACTGAGAGGAATAAAATGATTTGAAGACAGGATTTGATGTTTTTTTATAAAATATCACTTTATACGAATATTCCAAGTATCTTTGTTCCAGTGTATGTTGATCTGGTTCACTGCAGTCTTGTTTTGCAACAATAATTCTTTGTAGTAGTTTCCATTTTGGGAATTTCCCACATTTTACAGAAAGGCCATCTACGTCCTTGCATAAGATTTATATTTTGAACAGTATTTTATGCCATTGATCTATATTGCTCTGTTCACAGAACGGGAAGCAACCCATTCATCCGCAAGAATAAGATCTGGGGTGGCCAGAATGGTGGCATCTTGGTGTATAATGGGGGACTGGGCATGATAGAAAGCAATGAGATTTTTGACAACGCTATGGCTGGAATCTGGATCAAGACAGACAGCAACCCAGTTCTACGGCACAACAAAATCCATGATGGGCGGGATGGAGGCATTTGTATTTTCAACGGGGGCAAAGGTTAGTAAGAAACAAAACTTATGTGCTGCAATATTAATATGTAATGTAAGAGTAATAAGAAACAAAGCATGTGTTATGCAAGAGTCAAGGAAATGAGACAGACTGCTTGTGATAGCTGTCTTATTTGTTTGGATATCTGTATTTGTATCTCAAAGCAAGATGTGTCAGATCTTTCAACAGAAGAGCTTAGTGTAAAATTGTCACAGCCTTCATGATACTTGAAATCTTTTAAATAATTTACTTAATGATAATTTTATATTGTATTAAGAATCAATATATATTGTATATTGTTCTGTGTTAGTTTGTCCTGAGCAGTAGCAGTAAGTATTTTTACACTGCTTTTAAATTTATCTCATGCATTTACATAACCATTTCCAGGTCTATTAGAAAACAATGAAATTTTCCGCAATGCACAAGCTGGAGTATTGATCAGCACACAGTCACATCCTATCTTACGGCGCAACCGGATATTTGATGGTCTTGCAGCAGGAGTAGAGATAACAAACAATGCTTGTGCAACGCTGGAGGAGAACAAGATCTTCAACAATAAATTTGGTGGGCTGTGTCTGGCTACAGGTGTGGAACCCATCATGAAAGGTCAGTCATAGTTATCAGTGTTGGAGCTGTTCTATGATGATGTTTGCCACAGTAGATGAAGTTTCCTGCTTTGAAATATTGCTGAAAGTTTAGATAGTTGCAATGGCTGATAGTTGTGATAGTTTGTGTTATGTTATCACCTTTCCTTTGTTCTCATTCTCTTTATCTGTCTCAGTTACATACACACACACATTCATTTGGCTCAAGTATGATATCTGTATGCCGTATTTTTAATTTTAGTGGACTTATCGTTTGTGGTTATAGAGGAGCATCAACTGAAGTGTAAGACCATTGCTTCTCTGCAAAGTGTGTAAACATGAGAGTCATGAAATTTATATTGAGGCACAACTGGTATAAGACAATGTCATTTGATAGCATTTGAAAGGTCTTCTATGGTTGCATCAGTTTGATGATGGTACTTGCTTTCATGTGAAAATATTCTTTCAGTGCTTTATACTTGCATAAAATTTGGTTTGTTTTTTTCTTTTGTGCAGATAATGTTATATTTGGCAACCACAACATGGTGGACAGAGCGGTCAGTTCTGGTCAGTGTTTGTACAAAATCTCCAGCTACACCAGCTTTCCCATGCATAAGTTCTTCAGGTAAGAGAGTTTGTGCTTAGAGAACCTAGACTGTGTCCACATCAAATTACACTGGTGTCAAGCTAGGTTTGGCCAGGATTATAAGGGAGTGGCACAAAGTGGTCCCAGAGCATTTCACACATAAGATTTTTGTATCTGGGTTATTCATGCAGGCCTGCCAACTGGCCATTGTTGTGCAGGATCGTCCTGTATATGGGGGGGTTGGAAAGGACATTAGATAGTAGAAATACTGGCCGATCCGAGCAAGATAAAATCTTGCAAACTCTTTGTACCAAGCCCAACCGCATATCTAGGTCTAGGTATCATTAATAATGGCACTTCGGTTTGACAGGGTGGGAATTCTCAGGAAATTTCCTGAATTCCAGATTTTTAAACTTGTTTTCACTTAATAGGCACTATTTTGTTTGTTGTCCAATATGAAATGGCCATAGTGTATGTGTGTATTGCAGTAGGCAAGGGCGCACTGCATCAAAAGTTCAGGAAATTTTTCTGTCAGCAATTCCCATCTCTGGTTTGATGCAAAGGCTAGTAGAAATTATTGTTACATCACAATTCCTTGCAGAATACACACATGGGAAACATGTATATTTTTTTATGAAAGAGAAGTCCGTGCCAGGTGTGAAGATAAAGGCCAGTCCAGTAAAGTGCGAGACAGCATGCTGGGAATACATTGTGTGATCTATTACATGCATTACAGTGTTTTGTATAATTGTCTTCTCCTTTCTTTGGAAAACATAACTGACAGTACTAGCTTGCCTTTATCGAGCATGAGTGCACATGCCCCCAGTGGTGTCCCGTAGAAGTGGTCATTTAGTTGACAGATCTGTTCATGTGATTTTAGTAAAATAGAGGTTGGAAGATTGAAGTTGAACCGTCTGTTCTTTTGTTAGACAGGATTTAAGCTACTAATGCTGTGCTACTTAAAACTTGAAAAGCTAGTGTCATCTTGCCATGTCTAGCTAAGTTGTTTCATGTTCTGTATTTTGACAAGCTCCGTAGTAAATTTAGTTCTGTCTCCCTGGGGCATGGAGTAAATCTTAAGAAACTGTCGTCTACTTCAGGTGTCGAACATGCAACACGACAGAACGCAATGCCATTTGCGTGAATTGCATCAACACGTGCCATGCAGGTCATGATGTGGAATTCATTCGCCATGATCGATTCTTTTGTGACTGTGGGGCAGGCACTCTGAGCAAGCATTGCCAGCTACAAGGAGAGCCTACTCAGGACACAGACACTCTGTATGATTCTGCTGCTCCCATGGAGTCCCATACACTCAGGGTCAACTGACACAACTGTAACATTGAACTTGTCCAGTTCAGGACTTAGGGATTGAGTCATCACGTACCACAATTTTTGTCTGGAGGAGCAGCCCAATTTGTGACAGTATTTCTTATTTTGTTGTTGGTTGTTTTTTTTCCACAAATAAAAGAACAAAAATCTGGGAAGTAAGAGGCCTGTCTTTCTGCCAGTAGAGGCACTGGTTCCTGCATCGAGTTTCTGTCAGGATTTGAAGTAAAGTTACAGGTTTCTGTCTACAAACTTGTGAGAATTATTGATAAGTTTCAGAGCTTTTACATTGTTGCATTTATTTCATCATTGCTGCGATAAACACGTGTGTCACTCTAGGATGTAGGGAAGGGGATATCATCTTGTCTGGGGTGATGAAAGGAATTCACCAAACTTTATCCAGACTTCATATTTCAATGGAAGCCAACTTTCATTCCTTATAATTTGATGTGAAGTGTGAAAAGCCATTTCAAAGTAATCAAAAGTAGGAATTATACTTGCTGAAGGGGTGCAGTTAAGTGCCAACAATGATCAGACCACCGTTGATTGTTTCTCTATAAAGGACCAAAATCTGGGGAACATAACTGGAGAAAATCATGGGCCTAAATAATGAAAGGCCTTTTTTTTTTTTTTTTTCATCTTTCTGACAATGGAAGAAATTAATGCTATGCCTGACAGTTGCTATGGAAACTTCAAATAACAAAAGTCTTGTGGTGTCCATTTTTTTTTTTTTTAAAGCAGTACATTGAAACTGTGAACAAACTGTTTTTATTTATATTGCCTTTGCACCTCGGACTGAATGACATGTTTTGAATAGGTACTACTTTAGAGCTGTGGCAATTTGCACTGAACAAGTAGTAATACAACACAGGATTATCCTGTGCAGTTCAATATTTTTCTCAGGACAACAATGAGATTGCAACTTCATTGAATGTGAAAGTTGAATTCCAGTTTAAATTTGTCAACAGCTGGCCATTCTCAGGACAGATAACTTGCATTGAATTTTCCCAAAAGCTGATCATCTGTACAGAGTTTCTATAATGTGACATTCTTTCTGTCTTTTGCCCTTGAAATTGTAGTTTGTTTACACTGCTGTGGCTGAAGCTGAGAAAGATTGGATTAATTTATTTTTTTTATGGGGGCTGTCTCAAATATAAAGGAAGATACAGGTCTATCCTGCATTCTTTCTTTCTCACATGGAACAGAAAAAAAGCTCTTAAATTGCTCTTAACACTTAACCTGCCTAATTTGCTGATCGAAGGACTTCGGGTGGTTCATCCAGATGCCTATTTTGCCCATCAGCGAATGTTGCAGTGCATCTCTAAATCGGGCTTCAAAGTTAACTGTACACTGCAAGTAACTTCTGTTACCAATGGTTAGGGCTGTTTAAAACCTCAGCAATTCACGTCCGTCGCCTTTTCACAGTTATTGAGAACTTGAAGCGAGTTTTTTTTTCAATTAAAAATTGGAAAAGGCAGTGTTTAATATGTCTGAACCGTATGTCAGTCGCACTGATTCAGATTTGGGTGAAGAATTTGAAGCTGAGAGCAATGATTATTGGATAGGCAGGCTTTTAGTGATTTCAGCAGTGACGAAAGTAGCGCTCCATCACCTAGACCTAGCCATATTGTTATTGAGTTATGAATTTTTGAGTGCAACACTCCTTTTCATCCTGGTCTCTCAAAACGGGGTGGCATTCTAGAGAATATCAGTACTATTCCATAGGCAGGTTAAGTGTTAACAATGTGAAATGACATCAAAACTTGCATTGTGGAGACAGAGAATGTGACATTGGTTCAGTTTTGCATCAAAATATCCAGTGAGATCAAACTGTGTGCACAAATAGTGGGCATTATTTTGCCAGAGAGTGAGAGTAGCCAAGGTTTTTCCAGTTTGTGTATTATGGTCATTTTTTTGAAATGCTATGCCTGAATATTTTTTTTTTCTCTACCTCCATTTGAATGTGTCATGTACTGAAGAACTCGGGGGCAAGTGTCTGAGAGCAGATGGTTTTAAACCTTTAGTGATGCATTGTTACAGTAAAGAAAGGGAGAGTGTCTGTCCTTGACATTTGAATTGCAGTGAAAGTGTTGTGCCTCTAGAAGGTCTCAACAGTACAAATGGTTGATCTCTGCTGGTTCAGTGTTTTTTCCTAAAATTTCATCAGCATTTATTTTTATTTATATATGACTGTTTATGATCCAGGCTTCAAAATTTTCCAACATGCAGTACTTGTGGTATTTCCCATTTCGTCTCGTGTTTGAATTGTCAGAATTTTGAAAACTGAAGTGCATGGATTCATGACAGTGATAAGCCACCTCTGGTTTTAAGCAATTAGTTGCCACCTTAATTAGTGATGACATTCAAAGTTTCCTCAACTTTGCACGTTTGACCAGTTACAATTGAAGACAACATTGGGGGGGGGGGGACACATGAACTGTGCAAGTGTGAAAAGATTACGTGAGCAGTGAAAGTTATTGTGGTGTTAGATTCCTGGAGGAGAATTTCCTCATTTCTCAAGCTACTTTACAAGTCTGACCTCATTGACATTGGTGCATGGTTTGCCTGTGGTAGGGTGATACAGAGTGAATGACAGGTTTTGTTTTTTTTAAATTAATGATGTTATTGTCGTACTGTCATTTATGAAGGAGCTACATTAAAGTTGTTATGAATTTTGTACATGAATGAGAAGGGGGAAAAAAAAAAGCATTTTTTTATATTGCAGTTTTTGTATAGTGTATATTTGTGCACCAGTGGTGCAATATGATATGTAAATAGTTGCAAAGTTGGCCCTAACTGTACATGAGATTTGTACATTACACATATAATTTGATTTTGTTATAGTTATTTTATTATTTTTAATAGATGCTTTTTGTTGATGATTATTTCCCTTTCTCCTCAAAACCTTATGTGTGATATGACCAGAGAGTATGTTTATATAGGCAGAAATCACTTCTGCCAAACTGCGACACTAGGACACTGCGGGAACACGAATTGTTAGGGGCCATCTGCACCAAAATGAATGTGCCGACCGACCTACTTACTTTGGTTTGCTCAGGGTTTTGGGTATTTAGAGTGGTGGGTTAGCTCTTTCTCCTAATGGAAACATACAAACGAATATTGTTCACCGCTGTGACCAAATTTCACTCCATGCTGACTGGCTTCGCAGAGCTTTTTGTGTCGCGCAGTGCAAATTGACCAGTAGTGATTTCTCTCTAATGATTTTTTCACATACATACTCTCTGATATTTGAGTTTATGGCTGATCATGATGTCACCGCAGGATCAGGTTATAGGTGACTTTGAATGAATGTGATGGAAGTTGAAAATCCCAGGTCATTGACATTTTGAATCCCAGAGATCTCTGAAAAGAAACAGTAAGCATTTGGACCGTGGGATTTTGAGCTGCTGTTTATAATGAGGTGAACTAAGAAACTAATTTTGATTTTCATATTTAGCCTATCCAAAAGGAAAAATTTCATTCTAAAACCTGCTGGATATTAAATCTGTTTATCAAAAACTTGGTATATTTGCTGATGTATTTACTACACCAACGCTAAGGCATAGATTGTTAGCTAATGACCAGAACTGATCATGGCCAAAGACAGCATTTTTGAGAAAACGAGTCACTTTTGGTCTATTAAGAGTTATAAACCTGTGGACATGTCTGGAATCGGGTTTCTGAGATTATTTGTAAGGTTCCAGCATAGATGTGTGTGGTTGTTATGGATGATTGTAGAAAAGCCAAATTTAGCAATAATAGGAAATCCTGCCAAATTGGACATAATCAGTTCTGATTATCAGCTTGATGAAATGCACCTGAATAAGCAGTCAGCTCTGTTGGCCAATGTTGTAGCATCAAAAGGTACAATTTTGCTTTGGTCATGTGTAGAAAACATTTTTCACCGCAGTAGTCTGGTAGCATTGGGAGTGAAAAAAACTTGGTTTTCATTTATAGCCTATATTCACTGTGAGAAACTGTACCAAAAATTCTAAAAGGATTGGAGTTTTTTCCCTGCAGCCTACACAATTTTATAAATCATATCTGAAGTACTTAAACAAAATCTCTAGTGGATGAATATAACTTCATAACAGTCTATGTCTAGGCATACCGTGTTGTAAATTCTGTTTAGTGCGTGAGCTCTTATTTAAGGTAGCTTTGTAAATTTCTGGAAAACTGGGCATTCATTTAAGTAAACTCCTGGAAAACTGGACATTCACCTAAGTAAATTTCTGGAAAACTGGACATTCACCTAGGTAAATTTCTGGAAACCGGACATTAACCTGCATAAATTTCTGGAAAATGGACATTCATGTAAGGTAAATTTCTGGAAAATTGGACGTTCATTTGGGGTAACTTTCCAAATTTTCAGAAAAACTTGGTTTTCATTTTAAATAACTATAAATTTCTGGAAAACTAAACATTCATTTAAAGCATCTTTCTAAATTTCTGGAAAGCAGGACTGTTTGTTTGAAAATGTGACATCATTGACACTATGTTGCAATAAATGTGGAGCACAAGCCAGAGGGAACCGATACACCGGCAGTGACTGGGTGAACAATTATATTGCAATTAAAGTGTTGTTGTTTGTTGTTTTTTTTTGCTTTTGGTTGTTGCTCAATTTTATGTTTTCTTGGGGATAAGCATGTCTTCTAAATTTGGTTGTGCGATATTTTTGTTTCTTTTGTTGTGTTGTGGGAAAATTTGGGGGGGGGGGGGGGATGAGTTAGAGCTGCTGACTAAATGAAAAAGAAATCACTTTAGGTATCCCTTTTTCTTGAACTATATCGATGGTGTTGTACTCTAACCGTTTAACTGGTTTTGCGATTGTTTTCAAGGAGACGGAAAAAACATCTTTTTGCGGGTATTTTTTATGCAGGATTATGTCTTTTTGGTTGTATTAATCAAACAAAACCTGTCTTTCTGTTGTAATAAATATTTATTTTTTTTTAATGCAGGTCTTTAACCCTAGTCCTGTGGGAGGCCACTATATTGGCCTCCCCGCGAGACACGTGAGGCCATTATTTTGTCCGACATGCTTAACCGCGGGTCCTGCGGGAGGCCACATTTTTGTATAGCAACGGTGCGCCTCGCGCTTTGTTTATTCGGTTGCCAAGACTGTCGTTGTTGTTTTTCACGTTTTTTTTTTCCACACAATTTTCGCGTTTATCTACCCTGTCACCCCTACTATATCTAACAAAATGGTATCGTCAGATTACGTTTATTATGATGCAACTATTCGTCATACTCGTGTAATAGTACTGGCGGTCTGAAGTTTGAACTGGGGAAATTCTTGGGGAAACTTTTACTTTGATGCTGGTTGTCGTCTACACGTGAAATGAGAAGAAAGGGGCCATGTGCGTATTTGAGACGCCGTTCTACGTCTGTAATTATGAATTCCGATGTAATATTAGGGCATGCTGCATAAGGGCGTCTGTCAGTAGGTTTTTCATCAGGGAAAACTGGGAGAAAATGACCGACTTTGTTGTTGGGCGTTGTCTTTATTTGATGTGGTAATTAGAGAGATATTGGGTTCCTTTGATTAAACCGCTTTTCAGTACATGTGCTCTATGACCTGGAACTGGAAATCACATCTCTCGCTAAAACTAACATTTTTGTAAGTGGACGCTTTGCATAGTAGAGGAGGGAGAAGGCAATGTCACGATACATGTGGGTAGTAAATTAAGCGAATGGCTTAAAAAATAATTTGTTCAACTGAATGGCCTGACATAGGGACAGAAAAAGCGCAGAGGTCTTGGGAACATGATAAAACGTATGTTAAACGGCATGTAAATGCAGAAAATTCTTGATTTGGGGCCTTCCATTTCATAATAAAACCTACTGCATATCATCACAAGTACTTTATCCAAATATCATAGGGGTCACTTACGATTTATCCACCACTATTGTTGTTATTGCGTCCTGAAGTATACGCGATACACGTGTTCACAAGGACCCGATTGACCCGACCGCCGAGGTTATCGGCAACACGCGAACGATCGGCTGACTGGCCGCTGGCTATCCCGCACGGGGCGTTCCGTGGACGAGTTCACTCAACGCGGGACGAGGGTTAAGCTGGTTAATCCTGTTACGCGGTTATCACACAAAGTATTGTCGGGCACTTACGCAGTTAGAGATACGCACGACTAGAACACGTCAAAATTCGGCCATGGAAATCAGTTACACGATTAGAACAGCCACATATACGGTTAGAATTGTAACTATTGAAGGCTTCGAAGCTCAATTTTGCTATTTATAATGCGTGTAGTCTTCCCATTTAAAAAGAGAACCCCCGGAAAGGCGTGGTGACTATTTTTAGCTAAAAAAAAATGAGTTGGTCAATTTTTTCCAGTTACACGGTTAGAGCACAACACCATCGATATTGCCCTTTTTTTTATTGTAAATTTTTACTGTAGGTTAGAAAAGTAGAAGTTTGCGAGAAGTAAAAAGGCATTTTCCTTTATATATTGATATGTTTTTAAGGTCCTATTCACTCTTTGACATCAATTTGATAGATTGACTCAATCATGTTTTATCTATCTGAGTTATAAGTTGTGTGCACTTCATAGTGTCTATATTTCTTTACAAAGTGGAAATGGAGCAAGGAATCAGGCAGAGCTCAGCATTTAATGGTTTGGGTTTATTTTTGCATTCTCCTGGAAACTTGTGTTTGGCATACTGTATACAGTCTTTTTGCATAAAATAGCAGACATGCGTATTAAACTGACTCTAACTGGTCCTTTCTTGATCCCAAATAGAGAATGTCGAACAGTTTCCCAGTTTCTTGAATGAAGGGTGCCATGATAAAATACTTTACCCGTCGCTGTAGCAATGTTAAATGCATACAATAATTTATGGTCCAGTGTTGTAAAATCTGTTTCACTGAAGATTCGATCCATTGAAACAAAGTTCTTTTGTATTTTTCTCTTCATATTTGTGTGTGCGTGTGTGAATGAAGAGGTTAGTTCAAGACCAGTGTCAAGTCACATTTGAGTCATTTTGAGAAAAAACACAAAACGTTGGACTTGACCTTCTTCTTGCATCGGTGTGGCCCAATTTCAAATCAGACCTTCTCAGCAGTGGTTAACAATAGAAGGATGATGTTACTATAAATAAATAGACCTTTTTATCTAGATTCCACTGATGTGCAAAGTTCTGTTTTTAATAAAATGTGACTTAACCTCGTTCTTGAACTAAGCCCTTCCTTTATTTTGTCATCTGTCTTACATATTGGGGTATTGGTCATTTTAATGGTTTTGAGTGTTGATTCCTATGTCGCTCATTGTGAGGTCTATAATCGATATCTTCAGTAGGTTTGAGGTTGTAAGCAGAAATATTTTCTGTCATATCCAAGAATAACAAAAGTCACGAAAACTTTGAAGTCGTCGCTATGCTGCAAGACTCCCATAACTAACACTTTTGGCCAAAATCACTTTTTTCGTTCTTTGGGTCTGAAAATCAATGGCACACCTTGTATCAAAAGCTCATGGCTCAATTCCTATAAATAATGGTATTGCAATAATCAAGTGCACTGTCTTTAGAATTTGCTGGCTCTCCTGTAAAATTTTTGAAATGTTAGTTATGGGAGTCTTGCAGCATAGCGACAAAATGCTCTTCCGTAAAATGAGAAAATGATTGATACACCAGTAGAGGAGATAGAGGATGATTTGCATTTTGCACACACGTTCAGTCTCTATTTCCTGTGTTCATGAATCATCTGCCTTGCTCACATTTCATGTGGATGTGACGATAGTGTGGCGAGCCTGTGGCTATTTCTGCCAGCAGTGTATTGATGGTGGAGGGAAAGCTGGTTTGATATGTCCATTTCTGGTAGCAATATTTTTGTTCTGTAAATATGGGAATCATTGGTTCTGTGGTTGGATGGTTATCGGATGCCAATGGTTTGTCGATAATTATTGAGGTCAGATCAGCCAAAATTATACACAGGGTGTCCCACTTGTCTGGATCCATGGACACAAATCGACACGTGGTAACTTATTGTAACTTGGTTCCTACAAATTAATCAGGAGAGGCAAAAAAATGAGTTCCTTTCTCCATCATCTTATTGGTCGCCATTTTTTGAAAAACGCTATTTAACCCTTGGTTTTCAGAATTTAACTCACAGTCAGTGGGCAGTCAAGGACTACTAGCTAGCCAGATATCTCAATATTTTTTTTAAAGTTGAGGTACAATAGTTTACTGGGCCCTGGACACAAATTTGGTTCAAAAAGTTTATTGCAGTAAATGCTTAAATTGGCTGCCTTGGACTGCCAGACTTTGCTGAATGAGTGAATTCAAGAACAAAAAGGCAAAGTCTTATTGGCAGTTTTGAAGCCATCTCCGTTCTGCAGTAAAAATTTAAAAATTCAATTTTCATGAAAGGTGAAATGCTCCGTGGATCCACAGTTTTGGGACTCATGGTATTATATTGGAGTATCAGCATAGGATGTTGTCTGATGTATGTGTATTTGTAGATCAAAATGAAGGGATGGAGACATCTGATTGTGCTGATATGTAATTGTAGATCAGGATGGCAACTTTAAATGCTGTGTGATTGAAAAGTGTGGCGTGTGTATTTGCAAGATATCAAAATGTGTAATCGACAGCTTGAATACAACAGTTTGGACACAGAAAAGTCCGCATGTAAAAAGAAATGGAGTGGTGTGGGCAGCCAGGGTAGTAATGGGGTCCATCTGCCTTGCCAGAGGTGTAATTTGTAAGGATATGCGAGGAGAGCCTGGATAGTGTTACATTTTTTGTTGTTGTTTTTTTTTTTTTGGTATGTAGTTGTGATATATCATGAACTATGATTAAACGCTGTGAAATGGAAAATCTTTTTGATAACAACACGGTATTCTGGTCATATTATTATTTAGGTCTTGTATTTGTATTTCGTTCTTTTCTGTCTGTTGTCTTGCTTTTTCCTAGCACAGTGTGACGTGACCATTACACCAAACTCGGCAGGTCAGCATGCTTCCTTCAAACTCAAACAAAGGAGTGCATGATGGTGCAAATGAAACGTGTGAACAGTCAAAACAGTCTGTTTGTGTTTAGTACATAGTAGATGTATAAAGTTTGTCATTCAAGTCACTAGTACCAGTTCCTTGACTTAGTTAACTAATAGTAACTAATGGTAATCATTTTGTCAGTTTGAACTTATGACAATGAATTAGAAAATCTATACAGTACATGTAATATGTCTGAAATGATGTTATTGAAAAATGCCTGCTCCTCTGGCTATCAAAGAAAAAAAATAACCTTGAAAACTGTCTGACATCGTTAAAAAAAAAAATTACTTTGAAAACAGTCTGACATCGTTAACAAAACAATAACCTTGAAAACAGTCTGACATCGTTAAAAAAAAATAACTTTGAAAACAGTTTGACATTGTTAACAAAACAATAACCTTGAAAACAGTCTGACATCGTTAAAAAAAAAAAAAAAACTTTGATAACAGTCTGACATCGTTAACAAAACAATGACCTTGAAAACAGTCTGACATCGTTAAAAAAAAAGTAATTTGAAAACAGTCTGACATCCTTGAAAAACATTGTAAACAGAATGACATCGCTAATAAACCTTTAAAACATTCTGACGTCTTTGAAAAAAATCTTGAGAATATCGGTGAAAACCCCAGAAAACACAACGGTGAAAAACTGAAAACATTCTGATATAGTTGAAAAAAACAACAACAACTGAAAACAGTCTGATGTCGCTGAAAACCTTGAAAACAGCCCGATATATTTGAAAAATAAGATTGAAATTGAAAAGAGTCTGACGCCATGGAGAAAGCTTGCAAACAGCCCAATATCGTTGAAACATAAGATTGAAAAGAGTCTGACACCATGATAAAAGCTTGCAAACAGCCCGATATCGTTGAAAAATAAGATTGAAAAGAGTCTGACATCATGGAAAAAGCTTGCAAACAGCCCGATATCGTTGAAAAATAAGATTGAAAAGAGTCTGACGCCGTGGAGAAAGCTTGCAAACAGTCCGATATCGTTGAAAAATAAGATTGAAAACAGTCTGACGCCGTTGATGAACAGCCCGTTATCATTGAAAAATCTTGAAAAGTCTGGCATCTTTGAAAAATCTTCAAAATAGTCTGATGTTTTTTGAAAAAAAAAGAAAACCTTGAAAAGAGTCAGACAGCTTTGAAAAACCTTGAAACGGAGATCAAGAACAAAAATCCCACACACATTTGAACAAAAGCCCCACCAAACTACAATAGAAAACATCCTGAAGGCAAATGGCCATGCGCCATACTTCCCAGGACTGATGTCGCCGGTGTAGAACAATACTCCTGTAACCCACAAAATATGTTGATGGGGTTACGGGAGTATTGTTCTACACCGACGATGTAATAATGATATTAATATAACAATTTGCATGTACATGTACGTACTTGACTTTCACATTGGGATGGCGTTTTGTAACCTTTATAACTGCACATTGAACCTTAAACAATCGGTATTTTCCTATAGTAAGCCATTGCTGACCTGTGAACACGTCTCGGTATTTCCTCTTTGTAATTAGAGCCAAGACTGCTGCCCCCTAACCTGTTGAAAATTTCAACAGCGTTTTTATGAAAAATCGAGTTAGCATACGTGTAGATCGAAGTTTTGTTTGGGCTGGGAAAAGGGGGGGGGGGGGGAGGGGGTTGTACATAAATTCCCCAAAATCGAGCTTACGCGCTTTATGGGGCTGGCCCGTAGACACAACTGTAGACCCTAATGGCCGTTGTTTACCGTCATTACCATGGTTACAGCGTTGTCGGTCCCAGTTACATCCAGCCTGTTGCAGTCATGCCAGGAGTAATGAACAATGTAACAGTCTAACACGCAGCACTGATGGAGCAGTTCAGACAATGTTTATTTTACACACGATTTGCATCTGGGATGTCGTAGAAGATGTATTTTACACAACATACACATATACCGCATTGCATGCATGTCTCGCACACGCTTTCTAATGGGCAAACATAAATCTCACAAATGGGACACTTAATCCCTTACCTCATATTGAGGGGTGTCTGCCAAACACCGTAATTCGAAAATTATCCATTTTTTTTCTCGCATATTCTATTCTGTTTCGCCTTGGTAAGTACAGTGCACTGCACTACATTTTGACGTGATGCGAACTCCCATTATCGAATTAATTGACCAAATTATTAATGACGAGGATTCAAAGGTCGTAACAGACATTTGATACTTCATGTCAAACTTTCAAATCGCCGTCCTGCAAAATTTACAAAACTGGCGATACGGTCTTTGCGCAGGCACCTCTCGACATTTCCACAATCATGCTGCATTTAGTAGACACGGACCGAACACATTCAACTACATACATACATACATCATGTATGATTGTACAATGCAAAGGGAACAAACAATGAACTGCAGAAACAATTATTTCCCTTTGACTACTCTGCACTGCCATAACAATGCCTAAAAATAACCAGCATCAAACTGAGAGAAAAAAGTTCCTGTTGATGGTTTTCTCATCGGCTGGCATTCACCTTGATGCCTACTGATAGTCTTACATCGCCGGCGTTTTATTTGTCACTACTCACGCGCCACTGAATTCTCTTCTGTCTGTGCGTTCGTTCTTTCTTTTCACCCTTTTCTTACTCTCTCTTCGCGTAAAAAAGAATTCTGAAGGCGTCAGGAAGACAACATTTTTTTTTTTAAATGTGTGTGTTTTCAAAATAGTACGCTAACCAACTCAGTGTTAGTTTTAAGTATTGTTTTCAATCATATTGTTCTTTCCCCCCCCCCCCCCCAACCCCCAATAAAAATCACTGCATTGAAAAAAAAAACAAAAAAACATACAGCTCTGCATAGTAAGAACACTAGGCAGTATAGTAATATTACATAGTAGCCTACACTTATACATGTAATACAACATTTACCGGGTAACACAGCACAGAGATCATTATCCTCCAAGACGTGGTCCATCACACGTACTGGTGTGTACAATGCATGATGCAATTTTCTCATTGTCATCTCAGTGGTCTTCTCCACAGCCTCCGCTCTTTTATGGAAAATGACGTATGACAAAGTAAAATACTCTCTGTCTCTGTATACTTATCCACAGCATCCGTTCTGCCCCGCTATTTTACGGAAAATGACGTATCATGGAGTACGACAAAGTAAAACACTCTCTGTCTCTGTATACTTATCCACAGCATCCGTTCCGCCCCGCTATTTTACGGAAAAGGACGTATCATGGAGTACGACAAAGTAAAACACTCTCTGTCTCTGTATACTTATCCACAGCATCCGTTCCGCCCCGCTATTTTACGGAAAAGGACGTATCATGGAGTACGACAAAGTAAAACACTCCTTGCCTCTGTATACTTATCCACAGCATCTGTTCCGCTCCGCTCCTCACCGCTATAGAAGCAAAAAGTAAGAAGTGTTTTCCTTTGCCATACGTCATTTCTCGTAAAAATCGCGGAGCGGAGCGGATGCTGTGGACAAGTCCACTTAGGTGAACGTTTCAAAATTTTGGTCACTTTTGTTATTGTTAGATATGGTAAGAAAGTTTCTGCTTACATAATATAAATTCAGAATGAATTAGATGTACAATGTATTAAAGATATCGATACGTCACATTGTGACGAGCAATGATTGGGTTGTTTCACCATGAAAGCATCGATATGCCAGTACATGAGATGGACCACGACGTCTTGGCAGTACAGTATACATAATAATACACGATACACAACAGTTACCACGTAACACGATACATCAATGTTATGATACGTGTAGAATAGACAATAAATTAAATCAACGAAATGTTCATTGATTCACTGTGATTGTTCTACAAATTTACAACTTACAATAAATAAATTTTATATTTTATAATTCATACAGTGGAGAAAAAAAAATATGTTTAATTCGAAGCATTCGATGGTTACATTAATAACTCAAAGCACAGGATGGTTACATTCACAACCCTAAACATTGGATGGTTACTTTCATAAATCATGCACTTTTGGTTCCATTCGCAAGTCAAAGCATTGGATGGTTACATTCACAACTCAAAGTATTGAATGGTTACATTCACAACTCAAAGCACTGAATGGTTACATTCACAACTCAAAGCATTGGATGGTTACATTCACAACTCAAAGCATTGGATGGTTACATTCACAACTCAAAGCACTTGATGATTACATTCACAACTCAAAGCATGTTTGATTGCATTCAATACTGAAATCATTGGATGGCTACATTCGCAACTCCGACAACTCATAGCATTGAATGATTACATTTACAGCCCAGCGCACTTGATGGTTACATTCACAACTCAAAGCTCTGGATGGTTACATTTACAACTCAAAGCATAAGATGATTACATTCACAACTCATAGCACTGGATGGTTACATTCATAACCCAAACTCAAGATATTGGATGGTTACATTCACAACTCAAAGCATTGGATGGTTACATCCACAACTCATAGCACTGGATGGTTACATTCACAACTCAAAAGTCAAAGCATTGGATGGTTCCATTCACAACTCATAGCACTGGGTCATTGCATTCACAACTCAAAGTATTGGATTGTAAGATTAACAACTCAGAGCACTGGATGGTTACACTCACAACTCAAAGGGTGGCTGAGAAGCCGGGCATCATAATAATGATATTGATCATGCATGAAATGCTCAGAAATATGCATCAATAGAAATAGAGTAAAAATTAAAATATGAAATATATTGCACATGTTTAATTAAATGCTATGATTATACAGTACACACATGTATTGCAGTATTCCATGTGTGTTTTCGATCATCCTGTAACGTAGAATATTGCATCCTTCCCCCCCCCCCTTTTTTTTTGTGCTGACATTTGCTTAGAAAAGTTAGATCAGCAGGAGGAGTTTTTAAAGACGACAGAGAAACCGATAATACTGATGATGGTGATGATGATAATGTTGACAATGATAGTAATAAAAATGGCCGAACGTCAACGTTATCACATCGGTGTATTCGGCAAGGAATGGCGATGTAACAAAAGGATGTATTCGTCTCTGCTTCCAGTTTAAATGTCCTTGTTGATGTGACCTAGATCTAGGTGTAATGCAGCTGGTCTTGGTACGAGGAAAATTGGTTAAATTTACCATGCCCAACCCGGCTAGTAACATTCACATTATAAAGGAAGGAAGGCCTTCAACATAATCATGAAAGGGGGCGTTCAAATTTAATCTTACGCCTCGGAGAAGGGGGGGGGGGGTGTTTGGCTCCTGTAAGAAAAGTGTAAAAAAGGGGTGGGGGGGGGGGGGAGTCTTGAACCAATGTAATATTACACTTTTGTGAGGTGAGAATATAAAAAGGAATAAAAAAAATTAGACAACATAATAAACAAAATATAACATAAAAAGATAGATAACTGATGGTATTCTTATTCATGAATCCTCATTTTTCCCTCATTTGTAAGAAAGAGTACGTGTGCAATGTGTAATTATTACATGTATAATATTACGGGATTGGGGGGGGGGGGGGGGAGAAGCAAATGTAAGAAAAGTGTAAGAAGGGGGGGGAGGGGGGGGGGTTAAAAAAATCCCCCAAAAGGTGTAAGATTATATTTGAACGTCCCCAAAAAGCTTTTTATCCGCTGAGCCTTAAATTCTACAGAATGGCGTATTACGCACAGAAAGATTTAAATGTGTCGGCCTACGTGGGCAAATTTTAAAAGGTCTTAAAGTTCGCTATATTTTTAATACAGTGTACTTTCGTTGATTTCAAGCCACAACTGAGTTGAACCACAGACTAATAAATTAACGTTTTGTGACGTCACACAATGGGATCATCCAGTCTGGTTAATTTATTAGTCTGTGGAGTTGAACAGAAGAAAGTGTTCCCATAATTTGTGCCAGAAAAAAAAAAGTAAATAAAAACATGTTTCCTTCGAGTAGAATTACAGAGCACAACAGAAAATTTCATTCTGGGCATCAATTTACACACTGGCGATTGAAACTGAACATAAACATCACATCTGTGTATTCCCCGAGTCAGCTGGCCAACTAGTCTTAATATTACAAGTTCTAATAAAGGACGCCAGAGAAGCAGCCGGCACTATTTGGCGAGTTTTTGTTGTTTTTTGTACTAATACATTTGGGCTTGGTACAATGAATTTGTAAGATTCCTCTGGCTCTTGTCGGCTAGTATAGATTATATAATAATTGTGACGGGGCGAACGCAGTCATCGTCTTTATTCTCCCCCCCCCCCCCCAACACACACACCCACCCCCTCAACTTTCACTTTCAGTCTAGGCATTGTCCATCCACTGCAGGATGTAGCCCTCCGCCAATGCCTTCCATTCCTCTCTGTCTGATGTCTTCCTCATCCATGTGGTTCCCCGTCTCTTTTTAATATCCTCCTGCCATCTTCTTCCTTCTCGTCCTCGTATCCTGCATAATGTACACTCTACATTGTACCTAACTAGTTATCCAAACTCAAGGCTAAGCATTTACAGCAGGAATGTAGGTCAGCGAGCGATATCACATTTCAGGAGAACCCTTTGCTTTTGTTCTTTCCTTGGAGAAGACAATCATGATTGTCAACAGGTCTCAGAATATAATGGGGCTTGGACATTGTTCAATTTCTGGTGTGTTCAGACGACATTCCTTCAATTTAGAAGAAACCAACCCAGAATTAAGAGACAAAAAATTTACACTGTTCAGAAGAGCTAATTATTATACACGTATACAACAAGGCCTAATCATAAAAAAATGTTTCTTCCATCCAGAGTAGGCAAATGTATCCCATGAATTAGCGTGAAAAGGACGATCATGCTAGCATTTCGTGATCGCTAACAATTCGCAACTTTACGTCAATCAGGTACAGATTTCCGTAGAATTGGTAGCCTTACCATAGGGGCGGATTCACAACATTAAACCGCCGTAGGTACGATGTCACAAACATCGGATATACGTAGGAACAATGTCATTCCTATGTGCAAACTTGATTTCAATCCTACCTGTCAGATTTCCGTAAGGATGCAGTCTGGCTTAAAGCCTTGATAAACTATAACAAGTACTGACAACTTAATTGTCTGTATTTGTAGCTCAGTAATCAACGATCTTGCCATCTCTTTCCTGTGTTAGGTATATGAAGATTATTTCTTTTGCACCACTGGTATTTCATATTTCACGTAAAATCTCAGAATGGAAAACATTATATCAGTTTGTGGTTATGCAATCTTGAGGCCAAATTCAAAGCAAAAAATAACAACAGTAACAGCAATAAAAAATAATTATACTTTGCTGGAGTACAATATGTATTCAGAAATGTAACATTAGACATTTAGATCTGAGTGTATGCAGTTGCTGGTGAAAAGTCGATACATGTATACATAAGAACACATCCTAATATAAGACCAATTATTTAGTGGTCTTGTCCACAGCATCCGCTCCGCTATTTTACGGAAAATGACGTGTGAAAAGGTAAAACACTCTTTGCCTCTATATACTTGTTCACAGCATCCGTTTTGTCCGCTAGTCACTGCTATAGATGCAAAGAGAGTTTAACTTCGTGATACGTCATTTTCCCTAAAATAGCGGAGCGGATGTTGTAGACAAGATCACTTACACAGAATAAACATATAATACACACATGCGCGTACATTTGTTTATCTATACAATCGTACATATATAATAACAAAACATATCAAAGACAGCTGGGAAAAGTACACAACGGGAAACGATGAGCAAGAGTGCAGATTAAATCATGCGTATTGCTAATGTACATGTACAAATGTAGGAGTACAACACTGTGTGGCAGAGTATGTGTTTATTTTATGACTCCTTCATCACTGCACGCATCTTTGACAAGAAAATAGCGAATAGGAACATGTAGATAAACAGATGTACGTATTGTTCCACTGCTCACAGACCTAGTGATTTCTGTTTTACTGGTGAAGAGATTTGTGAAGACCTTGCTGTTTGAAGTTATTTCTATTTGTTATTATGTGGTGCGGGGAGACAAGATTACTGGAACATGCGGCAATACAATAGCTGGATTTTCATGCTGTGCCTTTCAAAGCGTTTCAAGCAGTGGTTCTCAGAGTGGGTCGTATCGCCCCCGTGGAGGGGCGAAGTCCCCAAGGAGCGAACGTGACGAAATGGGTGATGGTGGGGGTGAAGACTTGACCGGGAGACTGTTGAGAGGGGGGTGGGGGGTGGGCGAATATTTCACAGCCTTCATGTAGCCGGAGATGCCTTTGGTTGTTTCGCTATCCGCTGTGTGATTCATAGACAGCAGCTCTTGATTGTGGCTGTTGTAGGGAACCGTATTACGTATATTTTATGTTGTAAGCTACATTATAGCTGAATAGTGAACACAGCTCTGCATTTTTTATATCCGGATTTGTAACGAGACTACGGGTGACCCTCTTTGCGAGACTTGCAACTTAAGAAAGGTCTATTGTTTGGAGCATTTGGTGGGCAAAAAAAACAAACTTTCTGTTTTGTTTTGTAATATCTGAATTATCAAAACATCTAGTGTCAATGACAAGACTTTAAAAAAATCAACATTATGATTTCTTTGTAGTCTACGTATTTGTGGGTCTGCAGGAGAGATTGCCTTGAAAATGTTGAGAACCACTGATTTAAAGTGTTTCACGGCTGTGCAAGCGCAATGGTGTTCTATTATGCAACGTTCACTGTCTATGTTTTCCTCATTGTCACCGTTACGTTGTAAACGAACAGTGAAAGGCAGATGAGATATTCTGAGTGTGAACTGTGTAATGTCCACCTTGGTAATGTCAAATCGAGTACCTCGCTATCGCTACTGAAAAGTGCAATGCGCACAGAGAAGCGGCCTTCCCACGCCGTTCCACAAAGTTTGGGGAATCAAATATTGCACCGACTACGCCAAAACAACTGATACAGTGGCACTGTAATTTACTCGCATGGTCTCTTGCAGTCATCCTACGCCAGTCCAACATAGATTTCCATAGGATTACATGTAATAGAATTACCATCGGGTGGGATCCTACATCGAGCCGACATCGGAGCGATATCGTAGCCAGCGGATCTACGTAGGAACGACGTCATTCCTTTGAGCAACCTTGACCTTGATCCTATACGTCAGATTTCCGTAGGCTAATAGTTGGGTAGACATTCCGCGGCTCTTAAGACTTTCAGCTCTGAGACAACTAAAGTCTGAATTTGACCATTTCTGGCTCATTTTGCCACCGGGGTTTACACTAACACACGATTACGGCTACATGAAAACAAATCTTTAGGGGTGAAACAGACCAAGCCTGTAGAAGTTGCCAGACCGGTCACTCCCCTGCCCTTAAATTTTGCTTCATACTAACACAATAGACACTGGCCGCTGCATCGCGCGGGATCAGGGTGGACAGTATTTGTTGTGCTAGCGTGCAGCGAAATTTATGAGCGGACGCGATGGTCTAGAGGCATGGTGCTCGTCTCTCATGCCGCAAGTATCGGGTTCGAATCCCGGTCGGTGCAGGCATGTTGGAATTTGGGATTTTTCTCTGATTTTCCCGTCCTGGATCCTATGGTAGGTAGGATCGAGCACCTATTCTTCTCGGATATGGACGAAAAATTCGGAGGGTCCGTGTGTATGTTGTGCACGTTAAAGACACCTTGGCAGTTGGAAATCGTAATGAGCAGGCCAAACAGGCCGCTCCCCGGGCAAAATTCTAAAAAACGAATTCCTACCACAACAAGAAAATAAAAGAAGAAAAGTGAGGTGTAAATGCCAAAGGCAGCGAGAACTCCTAAACTAAAGATGTAAACACAAACTGTATGGACGACGAGCCACCTCTCTGGCACCTACACCAGCCTTGGCATATTCACTCCGTAGACTAGAATGCACACCATAGTTGCGGGGTATTCTGAAACTTGAAATTGGAGTGTTTATTTCATTATTTGACAAATTTGCCTGTGATGGACGTAGATAACACCGTGGGTTATGAAACGATACAGGAAGACAACTGGACGCCAGACTGCAAGACCAACCACCCTTAACTTACATTCCACGACCTTAGATCTTGTTCGTTCCAACTCCACATTTTACACAATTCAGATATTCCATACTAAAAGTTTGCGGCTTCATTGTTCTGATACGGAATTAGAATAAATCGGAACTGAGAAACGGCTTGATAACTGCCACAATGCAATGTTTCAAACATGTACATGTATTAAAGTGTGCCTTTGTTACACATACACCTCTTCTGCATACTAAAAGATCTCCAGTTTGTAACAAAATGGAGATAGAACATACGAGGACTGAACGTCTGCTAGCACTGGGCACGGTTCCGGCACCAGTATCGACTATTTAGGTACTGACCTTCACCTTGGGAACCCGACACCAGAATCTGGTATCGGACACTGCGGCGGCTCTCTAGTTTTCCTTCTCATTACCACTGCTTGATTTACATTTAATACGTGTAAACATTACATTACACAGATTTTAAATTTTTAGAGAACTAGTTCTGATGACCCCCCCCCCCCCCCCCCCCCCGACACAACAGTACTGTCGCACCAGACATGAGACAGCAAATGAAAGTTTGACAGTTCACCTTTGCATCATGCAAATTCTCAAGGTCAGTGCTGGAGTCAGGTCTCGAAGTGGACACTAGGGAAGTGATGGAGTCGTGACGTCACTTCCTCACTTCCTCGAGGTCAGAGTCGACACCAGTGCCGGAACCTTTCAGCAGGGACCTGTGACGTCATTGGAGTCGGTGTCGGCTCCAACGAGAAGTTCTGGTGTCGGAGTCGAGATTCACGACACTGGAAAAGTGCCGGTACCGCCCAGCCCTAACGACTACCACAGTACTCCTCGATGGGATTCTTCAGTCATAACAGGCGCTGCTCCAGAACTACAGTGGGCATCCAAGAGAGCTAATCCATTGGTCATGGGTGATTGGTGGGCTTTTATGATAGGGTTTCCTCCTGTCCTACCATTTTCTTCTGTTCTGTCTATTGTCTTGCTTCTTCCCAGCACAATGTGACCAATATTGTGTCGACATATTTCTCCAACTCAATCTCAAACCCATTGATCCAATGGTCGTGAGGTACTCAAGGATGTCTAACACATCACGAAGACAACTTAACAACAAACAAACAAACAAACAAAAAATGACTGTATGAGAATGTGAATGTTCTGTTTTTTTAAACTAGATATACTCTTCCTTGAGCACTGTGACACTTGTTTGGCCAGATGCGATAGTACAGGTCAGGTCCAACATATGAAATTCCTGTCCCCACTTGCTGTGTGTGGTCTCTGCGGCAGGGTACAACTTCATCTGTAGCTTTCTCTCCACCATCACACCATTCTCGAACTGATGACAGATGAAAAGAAGATGATTAACGACAGTGAAAAAAAAAAATGCAAGAAGATGACAAAAATGCTCACATTTGCGATAAGGATGATTCAAAATGGCGTAATAAACATTTTAAAAAGTTAAAAGGATATTCCCATAAAGTATGTTTCCGTGGCTATTATGGCGCGTCCTTTTCGCTCAATGAACACGTGCGTTTTCTAAAAAATCTCACTTTCTATTTTTATTGTAGGTTTTCTCACGTAAGCGTATTTTTTGAGATAGAATACTTTTGGAAAAAACACAAGCTCATCAAAAACACGCACAGGAACGATAAAAACAGGCTGCGTGAGAACAGACTTCAATCGTGAAAACGACATATTTGTCGTTTGTCTAGCATAAGAGTGTATGCAATAGATTGTGCTGCGTGAGAGAGAGAGAGAGAGAGAGAGAGAGAGAGAGAGAGAGAGAGAGAGAGAGAGAAAGAAGAGAAGGTGGCGAGAGAGAGAGAGAGAGAGAGAGAGAGAGAGAGAGAGAGAGAGAGAGAGAGAGAGAGAGAGAGAGAGAGAGAGAGATGGGTTGCAGATGGAGAGAACAAGACTTTCTGGAAAGCGTCTAGAGCAAATTGTTTGGATTGGGTGCTATATAAATGATCTTCATTATTATTATTATTATTAAAATATTATTACGATAATATGACAGAATGGTATCAATAGTGTTACTTGAACGAAGGCAAAAAACAAAACAAAACAAGAACGTTTGTTAAAGTGTGGTGAATTCAGGCAGTCGGTGGTTATTTTGATCCACCATTAAGCATTTTGTTTTTCATGAAAGTAGCAGGACGGCGGTGGTGATGTCAAATTCAGAAAGCTTTGAAATTAACTGTAAAATAACACGAAAGTGGGAACATGAACGCAGCTACAGAGTGCAATGCCCCATGACGCATCGTTTGGCGTGTGCAAAGACCTACAGGTATGTGAAAATACATTCATCAGGATTTTCTGAGAGAAAAGATCCCTATTAATAATTTAGATCTAGCATCCTACGGAAATATGGCGCATAGGACTGATGTCAACTTTACGTATCTACGTATGTGGCTGGATAAGACGTCGTTCCGACGTCAGTTTGATGTAAGAAACCCAGCCCTGCGGTAATCCTACCAACCCTACCAAAATCCTACATCAGATTGAGTGTAACGATGCTGGTTGGGAGGCTGTTACACCAGGTTAGCTGCAGCAATAAAACTCCCCTGACGTCAGCTCGACCTGAAGAGAACTGATATCGCGGTTAATCGTAGCCAATATGTGTTCGGACCCAATATCAGACATTTTTCATGTTTGAGAAGAGCACGATGATCTTGGAAAATGCAGATTCATTTGTCTACGCGGAACACGGCCAGAATGCTAAATTATTCCGACTCAGTGATCAAAGCCCCACTCCCTCCTCCCCCACTGTGTTTAGCTCTTTAGTTTAGGAGGTTTCGCTGCTTTTGGCATTTACACCTCACTTATCTTGTTTTATTTCTCTTGTTGTCGTAGGAATTCGTTTCTTTTAGAATTTTGCCCGGGCAGCGGCCTTGTACAGCCTGCTCTTCTCGATTTCCAACTGCCAAGGTATCTTTAACGTGTGCAACGTGCACACGGGCCCTCCGAATTTTTCGTCCTTATCAGAGAAGACTAGGTGATCGATCCTTCCTACCAGCGGATCAGGGACGGGAAAAATATGAGAAAAATCTCAAATTCCAACATGCCTGCACCGACCGGGATTTGAACCCGGTACTTGCGGCATGAGAGGCAAGTACCTCGCCTCTGGACCACCGTGTCCCCACCTCCAATGCCTGGCCTTTTTGTCCTGTCTTTCTACCCCCCCCCACCCCACCCCCATTGTAGCCTGTGGTTGGTGGAAGCTTCTGGCAGGCCCCCTCCCCCCCCCCCCCCCGCCTGTCTCACTGTACCGTTATATTCTGTCTTTCGTTTCGCTTCTTCCTAAAACAGTGTGATTGTTTTCTTGTCCACGTGCAATCCCCAAACTTAAACTCAAATTTAAACTCAAACTCAAACGCCACTCCACTACAGCGAGTAGTTGATGAGTGCTTCTGGGACTGCCTCCTCTTGTCCTATCGTTATGTTGATATTCTGTGTATCGCCATCCTCTTTCCTGGCATAGTGTGGCTGCTAGCGTGTGGATCTACTGTCTCCCAACTCAGATTTACACTCAAACTCTGTCCCTGCAGTCTCTTCCCGTTGACCGTCACGGGGAAAAGATCAAATGGGAAGGGTATGGCATACAAATAAGCACTGGTACTGTTACAACTGTAGGCCTGGCTGACGTATTACGGAAGAACAGTATAGATATGCCGGAAAGATACTTTTACAACAGACGTAAGAGAAAATAAAACTGGCATTTAACCAACTTTGATCATACCAAAGACACTAGAAACGATAAGATGAGACACTGTCTTCTTCACACCACTAAAAAAAACGTGCACACAATTTGCATGCTGTTCGGGGGCGGGGCCCATGGCGCATAGTATGGAAAGATGCTTGATATAACGATAAATTCATGATGCAAAATTGTGTCAGTGCTACTGCGACTAAAAACAAGAAAAATAGCAAGTTTTCCCACAGCGATTGAGGTTATAATTCCACAATAAGTGACATCAGCCAAATCCTAGAGCGATGACTGAACATTGAACAAAATTCAATATTTTCACTATTTGCCTTTGTAATATACGGCGCTTTTCATGACCACCGCGCGTTTGCCACTAGGTGGCGATGCGAAATCTGTGCACACTAAAAGCACTAGCTGTCTTATCTTATCAAATCTAGTATTTTTGATCATAACTAAGCCCGGTCAGACACAGTCAGCTGCTGGCAGACAAGATGTGCACACCATAATTTCCTACATTTTCTGGGTAAATCCGGGAAGATCGTATCATACCAAGCCCTGTCAGACACAGTCAGCTTCTGCCATTATTTCTTTGATGTACATTTTGCAGGCGGCATCTGTGTCCCTACTGGGCTTAGTATGATACCTTCCTATTACAGTAAAGCAACCGACATAGGATATATTTAAAAAAACTGTTGTTAATGTTATTATTTTAAGTTCAATTAACAATAACAATAATAACATTGTCTTTTCAACTTCAGATTGCTAAAATATAATTGTATGCAATAATGTACAACCTGGGGCTACCGTGTGTCACAAATGTATGTACAAACACGCACCAACTTATTTGACTGATCTTTTGACTCCCTATGTACCATCACGACATCTTAGATCATCTGCTGACACTAAAAAGTTTAAAATTCCTAAGATGTCCCTTAAGACCATGGGTGAAAAATCTTTTTCTTTTCAAGGGCCTCAGATTTGGCATTCTCTGCCTCTGTCTTTGAGAGAAACTGAACATTTTATGACGTTTAAACATCAGCTGAAGAGTCATCTTTTTACATTCTGAATGTCCATCAAGTTTTGGTTTTCCCCTGAGTATGTCTTTGTATTGTGTGTGTGGTTTACATGATATAAATGTTATAAATCGCTTAGAGCCTGGTTGGTAACGGGATGTACCGCTATAGAAATGCTGTTTTAAATTATTATTATTATTATTATTATTATTAAATATGTACAAGTCCAGAATCAGCAAATTTACACCCCTGGAGAGGCCAAATATCTCCCATGGGGCTAAATTGAGCCCAGATCGGACCCCCCCCCCCCCGGGCTTCTGAAACATTTGACAATTTTTTCTGTTTGTTGTAGCCAGGCAATTTTTGTGTTTTTCTTTCTTTTTTCTTGCCCGTGGCTTTTCTTTCTGGTTGTTTCCGTTTGTTTGTCTTCTGTAGGGACCAGGCTGGGCACGTTATATTGTGGTCAGTGTCTCTCTCGTCCTCTCTTCCTCTCTCTTTCTGGATCTATCTATCTCCCTCTATCTATCTCTTTCTCTATCTCCCTCGCTTTCTCTTTCTCTCTCTCTCACACCATCTATCTCTTTCTCTAACTCTCTCTCTCTATGTCGTTCTCTTTTCTCTTTCTTTCTTTCTCTCTTTTTCTCTCTCTGTGTTCCTCTTTCTCTTCCTCTCTTTATCTATCTAGCCATCTCTTTCCCTAACTCTCTCTTTCTCTCTTTCTCTCTGTCTTTCTCTTTTCTCTGTCTTTCTTTCTTTCTCTCTGTCTTTCTCTCTTTTTCTCTCTGTGTTCCTCTTTCTCTTCCTCTCTTTATCTATCTATCCATCTCTTTTCCTAACTCTCTCTTTCTCTCTCTCTCTCTGTCTTTCTCTTTTCTCTCTCTTTCTTTCTTGCTCTCTGTCTTTCTCTCTTTTTCTCCCTCTTTCCTCTTTCTCTTCCTCTCTTTATCAATCTATCTATCTCTTTTCCTCTCTTTCTCTCTCTCTCTCTCTCTCTGTCTTTCTCTTTTCTCTTTCTTTCTTTCTCTCCGTCTTTCTCTGTTTCTCTCTCTTTCCTCTCTCTCTCTCGCCCCCCAACCCCCCTTCCCCCGCCCCCACCTTCACACCAACGCTCGGGCCCGGAAATGCACAACTCGTTATATTTCAACCCCGTCTGGCAGAGATAATAAACTGTGTTCATCGATTTTCTCGCCCCATTCTTGGCAATTCTCTTTTGACCTCCCACTCGGAGTCAGATCGTCATGGCCCCAAGTCGGGGGGGGGGGGGGAGGGGGGCGGTCAAACTGATCTCCATACAAATGGGTTCTGGCGGGAGGAACGAATTGAAAGGCAAAAAACTCAGAAACACAAAGTATCCAACTTCGGTTCTAATTCACTATATCCGTACAACATGTTGTATGGATATGGACAATGCATAATTATCCGTACAGCATGTTGTATGGATATGGACAATGCATAATTATCCGTACGTTGTATGGATATGATTTATCCGTACATGTATGGATATGGCATAATTATCCGTAACATGTTGTATGGATATGGAATGCATAATTATCCGTACAACATGTATGGATATGGAATGCATAATTATCCGTACAACATGTTGTATGGATATGGACAAAAAAAGGGGGGGGGGCCAAAATAAGTACCGATAAATCTTTATCAGTGAGGACATAGGACAAGAGTAAATGTTGTATTGAATGTGAAATCTACGTTACCTAATAGGCTTCACCAATTTTACCAAAAATTCTCAAATTCTGTGACCTTAACCTTGCTCTTAAGAGAGACAAACATTGCATTTCGTACTAGTCAGTTGATATGAGTAGTCTGAGCTTTACTCATGGCCAGTTGTTTGCCTCACCTTCTCCACTCACCACTCTATTTGATGGCTGACCTACATTCAACTAGCTGGGTTATCCCCCAAAATCTTGTTTTCTACTATTGTACGTGCTATGTAAATCTTTATAAAAGTGGTAGGGGGAAAATAATCCTTGGAACTGACCTCCAGTACCAGTGGTAGATACGTCCGTATACTGTTCTTGTTGACGATACATGCAACAGTTGACCAATCAGCGTGGTACACGCTACAATTATCATCAATACGTTCTGGTTTTTGTCGCTCCAGCTTCAGTTTCTCCCCCTTGAGTAGAGCTCTCCTGCAGATGAGTGGGGAAAAAGACCGACATGAAACATGTCTGTTGAAATTCCCTTCCTTCGTCACAATTTGTACCCATTTACCTCGTCATCCCACATTTCTTATACTGTTCAGTCTCCTAGTAAACACCGGAAAGGCTTACTAGTATACTGTAAGCAACATTGATACTAGATACTTTGTTGTAAGTAAGATAGATTTATTTCACTGATGTCCTTTGGTAACCAGAGGGGTCGTTACGCAAGAGGTATCCAAGAGGATCTTTAACTTTACAGTAATTTAATGACATTTTCTCTCTCTCTCTCTCTCTCTCTCTCTCTCTCGCTCTCCTCTCTCTCTCTCTCTCTTCTCTCTCTCTCTCTCTCTCTCTCTCTCTCTCTCTCTCTCTCTCTCTCTCTCTCGCTCTCCTCTCTCTCCCCCCCCCTCTCTCTCTCTCTCTCTCTGTGTGTGTCTTAGATAAAAATAATGCTATTTTAAGAATAATGCTATTTTAAGAAGTAAACACACCTCCATCCACCGATCCCACATTACAGACCAACCCATTGTGTAACAACAGTAGAAGGATAAAACAGAAAGATACAGATGACCATTTTTGCCCCCCCCCCCCCCGCAGTTCGCGCCAACAAGACATCATAGCTAGATGTGTGCCATATTTTTACTAAGATTCCACGCCATGTTACTGCATATAATAGGCTTGTTACTGAGTTATGTTTATGTAATGATGTGTTAGGCGTGTGTACCATGTGTGTGTCATTAAACGCCTTGTGGAATAGAAATTCCCTCGCGGAATAATAAAGTGATTGTTATTGATCTATCGATCTTATTTTATCTTATTATATTGAATGCCCTTAACCACAAAAATGTCTTTCTTTTTTCAAAATTACGATACTTCGCTTTCATATCAAAGGAATAGACATAGTAGCAAAAAGAACTATCTTTCACATGTAATTTTTTCAGGTCTGGGCATTTCTTCCTGGCAGCAGTGAATTCCTTGCTGTTTTTTATGTAGATTTATTGAATACCCTTAACTCCAAAAATGTCTTTCTTTTTTCCACTAAATTAATCGTCCAGTGATGCAGAATAAATTACTACAGATGGTTGGTGTATTACAGAATTCTTGTTGAATGACTTTGCATCAATACTTACTGTACAAGTTTAGCCGGTCTACTGGTGATGAAGATGGTGTATTTCGTGTTTACATTCAGCTTCACGGTGATATTTTTGTCAAACCGCCCGCCATCTTGTTTCTGGAAGACCGGGCCGTCATCTGCCGTCCGACGTAAGGAAATCTGTAGCCGGAAGTTACTCATGGCATGTATTTCCGTTTGTGTACACGTACACGTTTAGAATCAGTTGCGTGTAGTCCAGCCTTTTTAAACAAAATTTGTACAGGAGCAGAACTGGAGAATGGTTCTGTTTTTCCAAGCCTTGAGCTTTAGACAGTTTTATCCTCTTGTTTGATTGCAAAGTTGATCATTATTTACTTCAACATTAGCCAGCAGCAAAGCTCTGCAGTCCTGATAACTTGCGCAAGAAATGCCTAGCTTTATCTAGACGACATGCGTTCAGTAGGGTACAGTTCAGTCAACAAAGATTGCAGTTTGCGGGTACTTTACATGGCACAGATGTACATTCCAGCTGATAAAGGTACTTGGGAAAAAGTTCAGACAATAGACATTGCAGTTTGCAGGCACTCTGCACAGATACCTGACAGATTTATCCAGCGAACATGGAGTCAGGTGCAGTTCAGCTACGACAGACTGCGAGGCCTTTGAGTTCACCCGCAATTATGACCTACCCACTATGTCAACAGCAGTTCTTGACGAATCAACCCATACTTTTTATAATCATGACAAGTGTGTCTGGCATGCCGGCAGTAACTGTAGACAGAGAATCTGGACATGTACAAAATCGCCCTCCCAAAGACACATCGATCTGCAAACAAAAAATAGACGGTGTTAAAGACGATGAAAGACCTGATCATGTAGAATCAGCTGACAGTACCCAGGACCTCATCCATGAAGTACGTAAGATCGAATTCTGGCTGTAATCACCAGACCACGAGAGGTCACATGATAGTGGCCCGTGTCTTGACATCAATTTTAGCAGTTACTGGAACTTGACATAGCACTGCTATGCCTGTACAAGTGTTTCGACTCTCACTGGGTTGGCAGGTGTCGGTAGTGCTGAGGACAATGACATATGAACATATAATGACAAACAAGTGAAGTTAAATTGAATTATAGCATAATTACACGCTGCTTTGGCATGTCGGGGCCTTAGCTCTTGTTTGTGCCAAATTCACTTTTTCCGCACAACTGAGAAATTCTACGTTAAATGTTTGCGGCTTTAGTATAGGGAACGGGATTTAATGACACAATTACTATATTTAAATTTACCGATGACGTCATGGGACATTCGAGCTGTTCAACGTGGTGGTTAAGCACAGTTGTTATGGACTTTGTAATGGCGATTTGAGGCACAAAAATCAACTGCACATGAAATGTGTGTACAACGTCCGTAACTGTGCTTGACCGCCGCGTTGAACAGTTCGAATGTCCCGAGACGTAAATTAAATATAGTAACTGTGTCATTCAATCCCGTTCCCTATAGACTATGCCCCCCCCCCCTGCAACAGCCATTATGATAAGGAGTTAATCTGAACAGTGAAACAACTTGATAAGTGTCACAACGCAGTCTAAACAAGCGTCAAAGTGTGCATTTGTTGTAGCTCTTCTACATACTAAAATATCTCCAGTGTTCCAGAAAAAGGAAATACAACAAACAAAAACTATGGTCGCGATGTATGTGCATAATATAGCATACTCGGGAAAATGTGAAAAGGATGTCGGGCTGGACACGCCATTGGGTACAATACGCCAAAGGAAACAATGTAGAAATGATACGACAAATCAGAAATGAAAAGGTTCTGATTCACTGTAACCCTTCTCTAGTAGTTCTGACACGCGGCTTTTTGACATACAACCTTTTCTTTTTTTGTTTTTGTCATAATATGTTCAAGCACTGCTGCGTCCTCACAGATATTCTACCTTTTTATTTTTTTAAATATACCCAAAGGCCTGTCGAAATTTCATGAAAACAGAAGGTTTTACTCACCCAATATCCCTTCTTTCTGTCAAAGAGCTCTTGTATTTCCCCCAAACTCATGAGTATACTCTGAGAACGCAGCACCAGGATGAGAAGCTCGGTGCCACGATATCATTACCATTTTACTACAACAATAAACGGCAACACCCACAAAAAATGGCTAAACAACATATTATTATCAGTCGGGCCCGAACGAAGCCGCGTATCGAATTACAATAAACGTTCTAGAAGGAAAGAAACAAATTCTGCAATCGATTGTCCCAGCTGGGTGGTCATGACCCAGTCTTCAGATCGTGCATATTTTAATTTTTTTTTAAACTCCAGTGATCTTCAGGCAACGGTCTACAGCATGGACAACTGCCAACTCTTGTCTTAAATATCAGCAAAGCATTACCACCTAACACACTGCATGGTGGATACAAGCAGAGCGTTTTGAAAACCATAGGGCCCTCAACTGTATTGCACCACTCGGGGTGTTGCTTTATCGTACACTACTGCAGAGTGAGAGAGAGAGCGAGAGAGAGAGAGAGCGAGAGAGAGAGAGAGAGAGAGAGAGAGAGTGAGAGAGAGCGAAAGAGAGAGAGAGAAAGAGCGCGCGCGAGAGAGAGAGTGAAAGAGAGAAAGTGTGAAAGAGAGAGAGGAGCGAGAGAGAGAGAGAGCGAAAGAGAGAGAGAGAGAGAGAGAGAGAGAGAGAGCGAGAGTGAGAGAGAGAGAGAGAGAGAGAGAGCGAGAGAGAGAGAGAGAGAAAGTGTGAAAGAGAGAGAGGAGCGAGAGAGAGAGAGCGAAAGAGAGAGAGAGAGAGAAAGAGAGAGAGGGAGAGTGAGAGAGAGAGAGAGAGAGAGAGCGGAAGAAAGAGAGAGAGAGAGAGAGAGAACGAGAGAGTGAGAGAGAGAGGAGAGAGAGAGAGACAGAGAGAGAGAGAGTGAACATGTACGCACTGAAAATTTCCTGACTGCCAGATCCAATATTCTACAGCTGTGCACACTGCCTCAGTTTTTGACCATGAATTACGTGGAAACCTCCATTTTGGACAAACTTCAGAAAATTCGGTCTAGTTATTTTCTGTAGTTACCATTTTTTGAGCTGGGAAAAAAAAAAAGAGACGCTTTTTTGCCCAATAATTGGAAAAATATTTGCTTGTGACCAGGTGACCAGCAGTTAGTAAATACAATGTATGTAGAATGTTCTTTCTGAATTTATATTGACGTCACAAGGCATGAAGATCTTGGTTTCTCGAGAGCGTCGGCAGTCTAAAAGCATGTTCCTACCAAGCGTGTTTTATCCGCGCGTGTTTTTGACCAGCGTGTTTTTTCAAAAAGTATCATGTTGTATGGATATGGACAGTGCATAATTGTCCGTTAAACATGTTTACCAAAAAAGCGCGACTGGTGAAGGTTTGCTGAAACAAAACTTGGTATGGTGTTCACGAATTTAAAGTGACAACACATGGAATAGTCAGATGGACCTGGGGGCGTGAGGGTCTAGTCAGTTTGTATCAATGGGCGGTAGTCAGATTGACTAATCAGGCGAAAAGGGGTTGGGATAGCCATTGGTGATCGACGTACACTCAAGTATATTATTAGCGCAGATCACGCAATCTCCGAGCAGAAGTCGGATTGTTTTGCTACTAAGCCGAATCATATTTTTTTTAAAACTATGCAAATTAACACGGTCAGTAATATAGTATTCCGGTGTGTGTTCTACGTCATCGAATTGTGTTCGTTGTACGGATATGCACTGTCCAATAAGTGACTTCAATCAAGGCCTACAGTGATAGCTGAACAGTGAACAAAATTCAATATTTCTTTATTTTGGCTTTAAAAAATGGAAGCGCATATCCGTACAACTCTTTTTTAAAGCCAAAATAAAGAAATATTGAATTTTGTTCACTGTTCAGCTATCACTGTAGGCCTTGATTGAAGTCACTTATTTTGCAGTTACAAGTTCAATCGCTGTAGGAAGACTATCGCGGTAGAACTGTAACAAATCTTCATCATTAATTTATATTTATATCAATTTTTCTTTTCATGCAATGCCCCATGGGCCACGCCCCTGACCAGCGCGCAAACTTTAGAGGCGCGAAGAACAAAGTGTCTCATCTTATTGTCTCTAGAATCTCTGCTCTTACACATACTTTGAAAAGCTACTAACCTCTGATCTTTCAAATATTCATTTCGACCATAAATTTATACAAGATAGCATGTACACATGTATTAGTGTCAGAATAATACATGTACACGCAAATAATTTCTTACCACTTCACGAAGAGTGGATTTTTTACCACTGTTTTCACCTCCGGTTACTCAGATAACTATTTGAACGTTTCACGTATTTTCAGACCTGGCTTCCAAAACATTAGATCACGTGAGACTTTTTTTTTTATTATTATCCCATTAAATAATTCACATCCTAACAGAAGATTCTATTCACGTTTTCTCATGGAATCCCAGCAAACAGTGTTGACCAACCATCCTTAAACCGAAAGAATTATTTTCTGACGCGGACACCCAGCGTGTCTTGTATTTTCCGGAGGGGTCTGAAATCTAGAAGTTGATTTAAAGATTCGTACCATATTTACACAAAATTTCTTCTGAATCGGTACAAATTACAATTTGGAAACTTTACAGATTAAACCATTTTATGCGGAACATTTAAATTTTTATTTGCGAATAATTATTTTAATTGATGAATTTTAGAGTATTAATCTTTAATAAAGTAACCCCAAAAATCGTGAAAAGCGTCAAGTGGCGATAATCGTGCAGAGATACACCTTTAAACCCAAACTCAAAACCATCCTAACCCTAACTTTATCAAATTAGGGCGTTAGGGATTGGGGGGGGGGTGCGGGGAGGGGTAGGGGGTGTTTAGGCAGAAGCGTAGACCGAAAAGACTTCCACTACCTCAGGACAGACATTCTAATATCCCACAGCTGCAGACAAATTACGTTCTGGGGAGGCTCAATCTTTCTCAGCCTACGCACAATTATTCTCGGGCACCAAGACAGATGCCATGAATACATGGGTCATTGAGAGATGGAAGGATTGGCCTGTGAGCTGTACTTAAAGAAGATGCCTCTCATACCTTTCAATCGAGTATTATTGATTGCAGTTTGTTGTTGCTGTTGTTATTGTATAATGGTATTGTTTTTGTTTCTCATTTTTCCTCCAGCTTCTTCTCATCTTCCTTCTCACACTTAATCAATACAAATAAGAAGCTTCACTGGTTATCGCCACACGGAATACGCACATATCCGCAGAGCAAATGTTTGTGTGTATGTGTGATATATGTTCCTCTCAGCAGGGCTATCTTAGTAACATCATTATGCCCCCTGAGCAAAGCAATAGGCTGCAGCCCGCCCCTTACGCAACTACTCATAAATTTGCATGCATGTTTTTGGTATCCGTCAGTCTCGAAAGGCTTTGGGCTCGTGCCCTGGGTGCGTGTATGGTTCAGTCTGGTGCATCGTCCTTTGTGGCTGGACAAGCTTATCAGGGAATCGTGATTTTTTTTCGCACTCACTTTACCAAATTCAGGAGCGGGACAACAACACACTCCCAAACACAGGTCATCGGCTAAGGGATTTCTCGTCCTACCGAACACTGTCATAGGTGCTGCAATCTCTGGACTGTGCACCCTAACCCTAACCCTAAACTGACTCTGAACATCACCGAAAATTCCTGTAATATGTTGGAGCTGTTGCTGCCACGCTCCTGAATTTGGTAAAGTGAGTACGAAAAAAAATCACGCATCTGGAAGTGACAGTCCCTTCCACAGATGGTGCAGACAAAAGATGACGCTGGTTTGTCTGTTTGGGGGCAAGTCTTTCTCCACTTCCGTATTACCACTTGTTGCATGAGCGTCTCTTCATACAGTGAGAGACCTTTCTCACACTTCACTTGCATGCATGGGTCCCCCTGAATTCTTGAGACCCCAGGGCAACTGCCTAGTGTAACCATGCGTCAAGAGGGATCTGCCTCTCAGTTTGTATGTTTTCATGCAAATATTGCAGTATACATTGACAGGAGACAGCCGAATGACGTTAAATTTCATGCCTGAGTTGCCATGACGTCACAGATGTCGTGCCGGAGATTTGTGTACGGCTCAGATATTGACCGAAAATTACCCACGTGAGAGGGCGTAGAACAGGGGTGCTCAACCTTTACTGACATAGGATCTACTTTTACATTTCCCAGCCTTTGGGAAGAAACCGAACCTATGCTGGTGTGCCTATCGGCAATATTCACTTTAACATACTGTCACGAGTGGAGTGAGGGAGATTCAAGGATTACGGGGGCATGGAAGTGTAGGATTGACTCACGGGATAGTGAGGCTGCTCACCTGTATTGACTTCTGTTAGTTAACGTTGAAGCGTGCATGTTGTGAGTGAAGTTGAGGCGTAGCAGAGCCAAAATCTGAATAGTCAGATCACTGCAAGTTAAGAGGTCCCAGGGGACAGACGTGAGATCAGAGATTGTTGTGTGTTTTCCAGTGATGACTGACTGGTAGGTTGAACTGTGATTGATAATTATGATGATTGATATACTAGATTCTCCTATGACCATGATGTAAATAAGTTATATGTGAGGACTGTGAAAGTCATTGATTACTGTGTATAGAGATGTGCGCAATGAGCGATAGATGTAAGTTAGGATCACGGATTCGTAGCGAGTCTGAGTACGGTGTAACACGGTGGAGGTGTGTTACCGTAAGATGTGTGGTGAGTGAAATGTGGACTATTGTGAGTACGCTTGATGGTTCGTAATGAGTGGTGAAGTGGATAGTAATTGTGTGGTGTATTACAGATGTAATGTTATTCTTATAGGTGCCGGGGTCGGGCAGAGAAGCCACCCGCGGTGAGCGGACTTGTGCCGGGGTTGGGCAGAAGGCTACCCACAGGCCGCCTGAGTGAAGCTGTCGCGCAGGACAGCGGGAGCACATGAGTCGTGGCAGTCTGGCCACAGACAGACAGGGACGTTGTTATTGTCCTTGTGCTATTAATATGTAATGTGCTATTGAGATGCTAATGTGCTATTGAAATATTAATGTGCTATTAAGACCTCGAGGGGAGATTGAGATACGGAGATTAGGTTGAGCCGGAGCCAATAAGAGAGGCCAGCAAGTAATATATATATATAGATGTGAGGCTGAGGCCAGAGCATATTTTAGAAAGTATTATCGGGTTGTGGACCCGTAGAGGAATGAATGTCGGGAATGCTGACCATTGGATGGTAGTTGAAGTGAATAATGCCCTGCACGTATATCTTTATTTTTATGTATAATAAATGTGTGAGTCTGTTTGGTTGTTCTGTTAAGTGTTATACTTGTTCGTTCGTGATTGTTGTCCTGTCATAATAAGTACATCTCCCAGTCTGGGATTTGTGACAGTGGGGGCTCGTCCGTTTAGTCACCTGTGGTCATTTTGACATTGTGTATTCGTCCGTTTAGTTGTATTTCTGTTGTGGTAGGAATTTGTGCTGTTGTTTTTTGTTCGTTGCATGAATGGGAATTTCATGATGATATGATTTATGTATATTTATGAATATGTACTAATGGGTGCTTGATTTTTGCAGAGAGTGTGTGTGCCAGCCTGAGGAGGCAAGCGGCCAGAGACCCGAGAGAGGGGGAAAAGTAAATTTACAAAAGAAAAGTTAAGTGAAAGTGAAATTTTGTGCCCTGGATTGAGGGCTGTCTTGTCATCTGTCTTTTTCCCTATTTTTGCTGTTTTTGTTGTCGTTATAGATTATACGGGCGGTGGAGTGGGTTTGCTGTGGTGAACGTAGTTTATCCTCTTCGGGAGGTGGGCTAAACTTTGGAACTTCGTTCATCACAGTGAACAGTTCTTTAGGGCTTTGTGATTGTTTAGTTGTAGCGTCGATATCTTCTCTGTCCTGCAGGAAAACGTATTCTCTTGTCCCCCTTGTCTCACCTATCTGTAGATACGTTCTTTTTTTCAGACTCTGTTCTTGTTCGTACCTTGTAGTGTAATCGGCGTAGTTAGATTGCATTTTTTTTCCCCATTTTTTTTTGAATTCTTGTCCTAGTCTGGTTCGTTGTCCTTGATGTCCTTGTGGTCCTTCTTCTGAATTTTCTCATTCTTGTCTTTGCTATTCTCTTTTATTACTTAATAGTGCTATACATTTTATGAACATAGAATTAGTTAGAGAGTATGCTATAGAATGCTCAGTTAGGTATTGTCCTGAATTGCATTTGAAAATAGGGATTGTTATTGTAGTGGCATAATTTCAGGTCTCGGGTCGCGTCGTTTATGGTAGCTGCACAGACAGTTATTATATTTCAAATACATAATTATAAATCCGTGAAATGGCGGAGCTCCAGCAACTAATGAAAGTGGGTACGGAACTTGGCCTTGAAGGCGTAGAGCTGCGTAGCTGGATTAAGGAGCAGCAGGCGGAATTGCGCGATGAGCGTGCTAAAGATAGAGAGCGAGAAAAAGAGGCTCAAGAGCGGGCGAGAGAGGCTAAAGATAGGGAGCAGGAATTAAAGTTAAAGGAGATAGAAGCTCAAGAGCGGGAGATAGAGGGGCGAGTACGAATCGCCGAATTGGAAATCAAGAAGAATGCGCCAACAGAAACAGTTGAGCGGCAGGGACAAAATAAGAGTGGTGTTCGGATTAAGCTGCCTACGTTCGACGACCAGAAGGACGATATAGACGCCTTTCTTTACAGTTCGAGCTAAATGCACAACTGCAATGGGGGGAGAATAAGAAATTATGGTCCACCTACCTGGCGTCCTTATTGCAGGGTCGAGCGTTAACTTACTTTAAAGAGTTACAGCGCGAAGACGTACATGATTACGATAAGCTGAAGTCTTTGCTGCTTCGTCGATTTGCGCGTAAGGAGGAATATTTCCGGGAGAAGTTTAGGCGAGCACGTGCGGATAACAGGGAGGACTTTGCTGCCTTCGTCGCCAGATTGACGGAGTATTTCGCGAACTGGCTGGACTTGTCGCACGTTGGCACAGATTTTGTTAAATTGAAGGACCTAATGATCCGTGACCAGCTATACGCGTCGTGCCATAAGGATCTAGTGGCTTTTCTTAAGGAAAACGAACCCGCGACGGTGCAGGAAGCGTCAAAGTTGGGGGAAGCATACCGTACGGCACATCCGTCCAAACCAGTGGCGAGGGCGTACGTGCAAGATGCTGGTTACGTCGCCGTTGTTGACGGGTCGCCGACAGGACATAATAGAGACAGGTCGCGTCAGCGTGGTGGCTTTAAGGGGCAAGCCCAGATCCCACGTAGGGGGTATTGCCAATCACCTGCATATGGAGCCGGTAAGTTTGACCGAGCAAGAGGGCGAGATCGCGGTAATGGCCGAGGGCGTTACGTAACCTTTGCCGATGATCGTCGGCAGAGGGACTTTAGTTCCGGTCGAGATGGGTCACGGGGACCCAGGTCTAGCGGAGCACAGGGAGCGGAGTGTTGGACTTGCGGACGCGTAGGGCATTTTTCTCGGGACTGTCGGGCCGCGAAATGTTGGAACTGCGGAAGAGCAGATCACATTAGCGTGAATTGCCCTGCAGGTAGGATAGCGGCGAACGGGGATGGCAATCATAGTAGCTCCACTCAATGTTCGCCTAGTAAGTTTCGGCATGCGGCCGCGTGTGTTACATCGGACAACGGAGGCGGACAGTATTCTAAGTGTCCCAGTTGTGAGAAACTATTATCTTCCGGTGTTTTGCCTTGTGGGAGAAAGATTCCCGTTATTAATTCATGTCATACAGGCGGTGGTCTTAGGGTTTATCCGGGGTTTGTTGGGGACGAACCGGTGTCGGTTTTGCGTGATACAGGATCTACCGTTGTGGGAGTGCATTGAGACTGCATTCACGAGTCACAGCTTACGGGTGAGACTGTCCCATGCATTCAATTTTCAGGGCCCATTGAAAAATTACCTATGGCAAAGATAGTGATTGATACACCTTTTCTTAGCGGGGAAGTCGAAGCAGTCGTTGGGTTTTTCCCAGGCGCCCAGCTCATCATTTGGTAATGTATCTCGGGTAGTTTCCCCTTCTGAAGAGCATGTACAGGCATGGTCACGGTCTAAAGGTATTGACTTTTGTGCCGCAGTCGAGACACGTCGACAGGTAGCTGATAAGGGTAAAGTTAGACCTTTGGCAACGCCAGCGGTCAACCTTGATATCACACCAGAGCGCTTGGCGAGATTACAAAAGGAGGATCCATCATCGAGTCCATGTTTTGGGGAAGCGCGAACTGAGAAAACGAGGAAATATAAGAACGGGTCATCTTCCTTTCTTATCCAGGGGGGCATTCTGTTCCGTAAATATGTCACAGTGGCTTCCGTTCTAAAGCAGATCTTTGTGCCAGCGTTGCTAATTGCAACAGTATTGCGGTTGGCCCACGATGTCCCATTAGCGGGTCATATGGGAATAGCTAGAACCAAGGAGAGAGTCCTCAAAATTTTTTATTGGCCATCAGTCCACAGAGATGTACGGTTGTACTGTAAGACGTGCAGTGCGTGCCAAAAGACGACGCACAAGGGTCGTACACCCCAGGCTCCTCTTCAAAGTATCCCCACGGTTTCGGAACCTTTTAAGAAGGTCTCGATTGACCTTGTTGGCCCCATTCACCCAGCTACTGATAGGGGGAATCGGTTTTTTTTAACGGTCATTTGTAATGCTACGAGATGGCCAGAGGCGGTCCCACTTCGTACCATAACGTCAGAAGCAGTTGCGGAAGCGTTGTTTGGAGTCTTCGCTAGAGTAGGAATACCGGAACAGATTTTGTCTGATAGGGGCGCGCAATTTACGTCGGATATGATGAGGGAATTGTTTCGCTTATTTAGCATACAGCCCACCACTACCACCCCATATCATCCACAGGCTAATGGCATGTGCGAGAGACTAAACTCGACGCTAAAGTCGATGTTGCGTAAGGTAGCTGCTGATCGCCCTAAAGATTGGGATAGATATATCCCTGCGGTATTATTTGCGTATAGGGAGGTACGTCAGGAGTCAACAGGATTCTCTCCGTTTGAGATGTTGTATGGTCGTAGTCCTAGGGGTCCAACTGATGTTCTTCGGGACATGATGACGTCGCCATCATCAGGAGACGATGAGCAAGTTTCAGTGTTTCAGTACCTTGTTGATTTAAGAGAGAGATTATCTTCAGCGCGCACTATTGCGGAAGAAGCTTCTAGTATCGCTTCAAAAAGAGCAAAAAACTATAAAGATAGAGGGTCCAAACTGCGAACTTTTAAGCCAGGAGACAAGGTTTTGTTGTTATTGCCTACGGATCATAATAAGTTATTAATGACATGGAAAGGTCCGTATACTATTGAGCGAGTCGTTTCGAAGGTAGATTATGCTATTCAGATTGATGGATCAGTTAAGGTTTTCCATGTTAATATGCTGCAGAGATTTTATGAGAGACCAGAGTATCTGTGTGTTCAGACGAAACCAGAGGAGAGTGTCTTCTCTATTGCTTGTACGGGGGTCGTAGACCAGTCAGACAGTGACGTGAACGACACCGAGGCACAGGAAGAGGTACAAATTCAATTGCCGGAGTTAACTCCGACACAAGGGTACAGGGACGTAAAATTTAGCCCTGACCTTACGAGTTCACAGAGTAGGGAACTTCAGACCCTGTTAGCGTCATTCCCAGATGTTATCACAGATTTGCCGGGTCGTACTACGGTGATCCAGCACCAAATAAAGTTGACTTCGGATAAGCCAGTGTCTCTTAAACCTTATCCGTTGCCTTTTTCTTCCAGAGATAGAGTTATAAAGGAAGTTGAGGCCATGTTGAAGTTAGATGTGATAGAACCGTCAACATCGCCATACTCATCACCCATCGTCCTCGTGAAAAAACTTGATGGATCGGTGCGGTTCTGTATTGATTTTCGCAGACTGAACACTATTACGGTAGGCGATAGGGAGCCTATACCATTCCAAGAGGAATTAATAGCTTCATTGGCTGGTTCCACGTGGTTCTCGAAGATAGATTTAACAAAAGGGTATCGGGAAATTCCTCTTGCTGAGGAATCTAAACAGTACACGGCTTTCCAAACGCCCATAGGATTGTTTCAATTTAAGGTCATGCCATTTGGGTTGGTAAACGCGCCAGCTACGTTAGCAAGATTAATGAGACTGGTATTGAAGGACATGCCTAATGTCGTGTCATTCTTTGACGATATAGCGTGTCATACGTCGTCATGGTCTGAACATATTCAGACACTAACAGTAATTTTTAAACGATTGCGTCATTTTGGGTTAACTGCTAAACCTGCAAAGATGGATTTGGCATGTCCAGAAATAGTATTCTTAGGACATCTCGTGGGTAGAGGTATTCAGAGACCTGAAATAACAAAAATTGAGAAATTAGTAGGGTTGCAAATCCCTAAGACAAAGAAACAAGTGAGAAGCTTAGTGGGAATTTTAAATTATTACAGGAAGTTCATTCCTAACTTTTCCTCCTTGTCATCTCCTCTTACTGACCTTACTAAGAAGGGACAGCCCGATAAGGTCCAGTGGACGTCTGTTTGTCAGACAGCATTTGATAAATTGGTGACAGCATTATCATCGTCACCCATTCTGATACTGCCAGATTTTCGATCTAAATTTATCCTCAGAACAGATGCATCGGACTCTGGTATCGGCGCTTGTCTTCTACAGGAGAAGAACGAATGTTTCCATCCTGTATGTTATGTCAGTCGAAAGTTATTGCAGAGAGAAAGAAAGTATTCTGTGATGGAGCGGGAGTGTCTTGCCATTGTGTGGTCCGTCCAAAAATTAGGACGTTATCTGATGGGACGAGAATTCTACATCCAGACAGACCACAAGCCACTAACGTTTTTGTCTAAGAATCGTTCATCCAGCCCTCGCTTATCTAGATGGGCACTGGCTTTACAGCCGTATACGTTCGTCATTCAACCGATTCCAGGAACCAGCAATCATATCGCCGACTACCTTAGTCGAGCCTAGGTGAAGATTTCAGTAGCTTACACATCGGAGGACAGGAACATTCGACAGACAGAACAACGAAGAGTCGCAGATTGTGCACAATTGGAAACGTATATCAGCAGAAAGTGGGAAACATATAAACATTGACAGTGATCTGTGGGAACAATTCGTCGATCTTAAAACATTGACATTATAAATATTATATGAGGAATGGTTGATAGGTTGAGTAATTTTGATTCTATATTAGGTATTATGTTTTAGTTAGGTATTGATGATGTGATATATATATGCATAGTGCAGGGCAAATTGATCGCCAGGTTTTCCTCTGATTTAGGTATCATATATCATATGTGCTAGGGGCATGAGTAGGTCATTTTTACGTAGATATCGCTCACGCTCACTCGTTGACATTTATCTTGATGCGATTTGGAAATTAATTGCATTAATTTTTTTGGGGTGGGGGATGATGTCACGAGTGGAGTGAGCGAGATCCAAGGATTACGGGGGCATGGAAGTGTAGGATTGACTCACGGGATAGTGAGGCTGCTCACCTGTATTGACTTCTGTTAGTTAACGTTGAAGCGTGCATGTTGTGAGTGAAGTTGAGGCGTAGTAGAGGCAAAATCTGAATAGTCAGATCACTGCAAGTTAAGAGGTCCCAGGGGACAGACGTGAGATCAGAGCAGTCGGGAGATTGTTGTGTGTTTTCCAGTGATGACTGACTGGTAGGTTGAACTGTGATTGATAATTATGATGATTGATGTACTAGATTCTCCTATGACCATGATGTAAATAAGTTATATGTGAGGACTGTGAAAGTCATTGATTACTGTGTATAGAGATGTGCGCAATGAGCGATAGATGTAAGTTAGGATCATGGATTCGTAGCGAGTCTGAGTACGGTGTAACACGGTGGAGGTGTGTTACCGTAAGATGTGTGGTGAGTGAAATGTGGACTATTGTGAGTACGCTTGATGGTTCGTAATGAGTGGTGAAGTGGATAGTAATTGTGTGGTGTATTACAGATGTAATGTTATTCTTATGGGTGCCGGGGTCGGGCAGAGAAGCCACCCGCGGTGAGCGGACTTGTGCCGGGGTTGGGCAGAAGGCTACCCACGTTGTTATTGTCCTTGTGCTATTAATATGTAATGTGCTATTGAGATGCTAATGTGCTATTGAAATATTAATGTGCTATTAAGACCTCGAGGGGAGATTGAGATACGGAGATTAGGTTGAGCCGGAGCCAATAAGAGAGGCCAGCAAGTAATATATATATATAGATGTGAGGCTGAGGCCAGAGCATATTTTAGAAAGTATTATCGGGTTGTGGACCCGTAGAGGAATGAATGTCGGGAATGCTGACCATTGGATGGTAGTTGAAGTGAATAATGCCCTGCACGTATATCTTTATTTTTATGTATAATAAATGTGTGAGTCTGTTTGGTTGTTCTGTTAAGTGTTATACTTGTTCGTTCGTGATTGTTGTCCTGTCATAATAAGTACATCTCCCAGTCTGGGATTTGTGGCACATACAACTAACACAAACCCGCCACATTCAAGAAAAATGACCCGCCAAAATACAGAGACAAATTAAATATATATATATATACTTCGCGGGTGTGTCCCACATTCATTCCGCGATCGGCTGCCAAGCACTTGAAGATCGACCGGTAGATCGCGATCGACTGGTTGAGCACCGCTGACCTAGAGTGTTTAAACATGGGAAGCGTGGCCTACTCTATCATATGCTGGAAAGGGACCATCCGTAAACTGCTTGTACGCCCGATTTTGGTTATTTTCTGACCACTCCTCCAATGTTCTCTATAAGCTGCCTTGGTGCGCAGTTGTTATGTTGGCGCCGCGGACATCAAAATGTTGCACAAAAGCCTGAATGTGTTGCTCATCAGCTTTGAATTTAAAACATGTTTCCCCACAGCATCAAAGGTTTCTCTCAGCGGTTTGGAAAAGTTAGAGGGAATATTGCCCGCCCCCTTCCTCCTCCGACCATTTGTACGCGTTTCATACCCCCCCCCCCCCCCCCCCCGTAGGAAGGTAGAAGAATTAGTACTGTTGAATGTCGATGATAAACGAAGTGGTTATTTTCAAGGTATGCCTTGGAACTAACGCCAGCGTTATTTTCAAGGCATGTTTCTTTGACCAACCAGAAGCTGTTTCAGTATTAAGGTAGGCGACGTTCATGCATCCTATTCCGATTTTATATCAAAGTTAAAAAACATAAATCTGAAACCTGGAGTTAGTTTCAAGGTATGCATTGTAAATAACGGCTTGCATGATAAAAACCTTGATGTTGGACAACTTGACCAAGGTATTCTGCGGGACTTATTTGACCGTTTTATCAGATACGTCACTTTGATTATAATCCAACAATTAAATTTGCAGTGGATTGAAAAAAAAAAAAGGTAACTAAAACCAAAACTGTTCAATCCATGACCATTTAAACTGAAAGGTGTACACACACATACACACATACACACACACACACACACACATACACGCGCGCGCGCACACACACACACACATACTCTTTTCAACGTACGCTTTTTCCAAAACTGGGGCACACCCCCCCCCCCCCGGTCCCTCCTGCAAGGTATGGCTGGGCCCAAACAGCTGAAAGCATTTTCAGTCGTAAATCTTCTCCTCCCGCCCCCCCCTCCCCCCCCGAAAAAAAATATTTACGTGGAATTTTAAGTGTAAGACAAAATCTGGGGCGGAGAGGTAAACTGTCCTAACTCTTTTTTTTTTTTTTTTGTATTTTTTTCAGAAGAAGGAAAAAATCTGAATGACTTTCTCTATCAGACTTAATAATTACGATATTAAAAACAGCAACAAACAAACAAAAAACGATATTTATCTCTCCGTTTTCAGAATTCAACCACCAACTTATAAGCCAACGTGCAGGGTGACAAGGGCTACTAGCATGTCAACTATCTCAATTTTGAGGAAAAAAGAAGGTGAGTTACGATACTTTACCAAGTTGCCGTGGAAATATAAACACGTAATATCGTCGTTGGGCTGTTGGAACCTCATTAAACCTAGCCTCAAAGCAAGGAACTTTTGAGCTAAGGTTTAACGAGATCCCAACACGCGAATGACATGTGAATTGCGAAATGCAATTTAAAAAAAAAAAAAAAAACGATTATCTTAAGATAAACTTTTTAACCATCGTAATAAAGGTCACTTTGCTTCACAACATACATAAAGAGAGCACAGCTGTGAGATAGAAACGGGACATTCCACGCAATATGTTACTTAAGAGTCATTATTTTTGAAATCATGCCTGGGAAAAATAAATTAATGGCTACGTTGTAAAGGGTAGTATTTAAATTAAAATTTTTGGTTAGCATTATCTTCCTTGCGTGACCTGGCGACCATCGTGGAAAAGACACATGTTTACAAGCTCTCATCAGTTACCAAGATTATGTCCCATCAATTACTCAAACTAATTGCGCCATTGTGCTTAAGTTAAACTTAATTATTTATGCTTTTTCTCTATGCTCAGATGCATCCTTTGAATGTAGACAAACTTTGTTCACTAATCCTGTTGGCCTCGTTTCACAAATTTTGCAATTTCATTTTGTTACGTAAAAAACACGGTAGTTTTTTTTTTTTTCTGTCCCATCAGTTACAAACTACAGTGAAGGCAACTGAATGGACTCATTTTAATTCTTATTATTTAACACATATTTTTATCATTTCTGTACCATTTTTTCTTGAGAATTGATCAATCCATTTTGAAATAGATGGTTGGTTATTTATTTAGTGGCATTTTCTTTCCCAAAACGTATTGTCTGAACGTCCCGGCAGTTGCAGTGAAATGTCCCAAAAGAAAACTGAGGGGCGGGGATTTGACGGCAAAGAGAGCTGTGCCCGAGTGTCACTCACAAGACCTTTAGGGCCCTTACAGACTCCAGCAGCACACAGCAGATCAAATGTTACACTAGACCAGTATTTCTGGTAGCAATATTTAGGTGGAGTGTAGGACTTCGGAATGGAGTCTAGGGATAAATCATAGAACTCTCAAGTCCACAGTGTCTAATTTAACTTAACTGTAATAATAAACTGTTGTTTGTTTATGCTGTGTTGAAATAAAAGTTCAATTAAAACTTGTTTTGAATGTATTTAACTATATAAATATTTTAAAATCTTTATTGTATACACTGTATGGTAATTTCAAGTTAAATGTTGTTTTGAATGTATCTGACTATATAAATATTTTTAAAATCTTTATTGTATACACTGTATGCTGATTGTGTCCGAGCGTGATGGGGCACTCATTTTTTTTGTTGTTGTTGAAAATGCAGTGGGGCGTGTGACAAAATCCTGAGAAATACTGCACTAGATGTAACGGAGATGTTCAGACTGGGATTAGAGAAGATAGAATATTACACTAGATGTAACGGAGTTACGGAGGCATTCAGACTGCGATTAGAGAAGACAAAATATTACACTAGATGTAACGGAGATGTTCAGACTGCGATTTGAGCAGATAAAATATTACACTAGATGCAACGGAGATGTTCAGACTGCGATTTGAGCAGATAAAATATTACACTAGATTTAACAAGGATATTCAGACTGCCGTTACAGCAGATAAGACATTACACGAGATGTAACGGGGATATTGAGACTGCCATTAGAGCAGACAAAATATTGCACTAGATGTAACGGAGGTATTCAGACTGCGAGCTGAGCAGAGCGGAACGAAATTACCAGGGCGTACTTCAATTTCCTCTCGGTCTGCTGGACCTTGAGTGGGTGTACTGTATAGCAGTACTCATCAAGTCACAATAGTTTAGTTACTTCTGTATGCGTTGGCGTAGGCCTAGCGTGGACCTACTTGAGTACACTTGGGTACTCTGCTCTGCTGTTATGCCTGCAGTCTGAACACCCAATCTCTGTGCTCGGTTCTGCTCTACTGGCGGTCTGTAAAGACTTAATGCGGCCCGTAACCGATAACGCTGGTGTCAGAAGAGAGAGAGAGAGAGAGAGAGAGAGAGAGAGAGAGAGAGAGAGTGAGAGAGAGAGAGTGAGAGAGAGAGAGAGAGAGAGAGAGAGAGAGAGAAAGAGAGTGAGGGGGGGGGGTGAGAGAGAAAGAGAGAGAGAGGGGAAGGAGAAGTAGAATGAGATGCTATAGAAGAAATAAAACTTCTATCCAATATTACATTCTATATCAGTGTATGGTTCCACTCATGCGGAAGTCACAAGAAGAATGCAACAGACGACAATGAAGGCGATAAGAAATTCACGTGACTCAAGAATGAATGATAGGAAGAAAGAAAGGAAAGAGAATAGAAATGGAAGACGGAAGGCTTACAGGCAAAGAAATCACGTGAGGTTATCAGATTTTATACAAGGCTTGAAGAGTGAATTGCGGTCGGGAGAGTGGATGAGGTAGAGGAAAAGGAAAATATGAGATGAATAACTGAGGACGTAACTTACCAGCTCTGTGAGTAAAACGCCAGAATTCATATCACTTGCAGGCAGACAGCCATGAGTAAAGTAGAAAAGATGAGCCGACCAGTGGAATCGATGGGGTTCGCGTAGTCGCACTCATACTGAATGAGCGCAGTGCTACAGCTCAGCCAGTCGTCTACGACTTGTGGATTCGCACGTCATTCATGCATCTCTCGCGCGTGCTGCTGGCTGACGTTTTGCCGTCTCGCACCGTGGCCACGAGATTTCAGGCATCCCGCTTTATAACATGTTTTCAAAGTTACGTTTATTGTACAGGTCTGCAAGTGTTATCAAAGATGTTATTTTGCCTGGAAAGCAGCTCGCCCAATCTTTACAGAAAATTATTATAGTCAACATCCACAATTTTAAAGTAAAGTTCTGCGACCGAGAAGTTTTATCATATATAAAATAAGAAAAGATAGAATCACTCTATTATCCTATGTGGGAAATTCACCTTCACGGAGCGTTTGAGAGCATTATTATACACGGCACAAGGTACACACATCTGACACATTATTACATGCACATACCATAACACACCAACAAGCTTATCACATGAAGTAACAAGGCACAGATTCATAGTAAAATGTGACACACATCTAGCTGTAATGTCTTGTTGAGGCGAACTGCGCAGGGTAAAAATTATACAAAGGCAGTTCAGATATCGCACACACTGCTTCGCCCCAGTATAGTTTTTTCGTATGTCCCCTGCCTATAAGAACCGAGATAAGGCTATAACATGGGTTAACACAGTGTGTTCTATCATCCTGCCAAAGACTTGAAGGTGTCTCACTTGTAGGAGTACATTTTGAAGTATTAAAATGCTGTATTAACACTTTGTACCCTGCCAGTAACCCCTACAGAAATCAGATACTCACGATTGACGTCAAATTTGCTCATAGGAAAGACAACGCTCTTATGGAGATTCGCAAATTACGACATCACGCTGACATCGGTTTGCTGTAGGAAATCCGTTCCATGGCAGTCCTATCAACCCTACGTGATCTACATGAGATTAAGGTACGGATGCTGGCTGCTAAATAGTTTAACTGCAAAATCTCGTAATCTTTTTTTTTTTCAAACTGTGCTGATGTAAAGATGAAATAACGCACTGCTGGGATAATGATTGTTTCTATACCGTAGCTATAAGATTCACAAGACAGTTAAGGAGGCAGATATTATACACGTACGAGGTACCAGGCATTCACAAGTTACAGGTCGTGATGCCCTGGAATTCTAAAGTGTGACGAATTGCACAGGGAAATAACCTGTCAAGTGCCAGCCAATCATAAGTTACACACTTTTCACTGTGGCGCTGGCGTCAGGGTTTGTTGGTAAAAAGAAAAGAATACTAGAAGTTGGCTATTGTGGTTATGTGACAACCTCTAGCATTGTTTAGCTGTCGCAAACCGCACACGGCCTGTTTGTGTGTCACAACCCCTAGAAAGGTTGTGTGTATCCCGAGGCCATGGAAAGATTCTTGATATGTCATAGCCTTCACAAGGCAGGGGCGGAACCTGTTCCCACAATGTCGGAGTTCTGGCAGGTTTGGGGGTCGGGAGAAAATATGTTTACACATACAGTATGGGTCATGTGGTGAGGAAATCTCAAAAATGAGAAATTATGCTGATTCCCAAAAGGAGAAGTAGGAGAAATATTCTAAGAACCATTTCATCTCTTTCTCTCTTTACTCTTCTACTCTTCCTCCACCAATGTTATTTACTTGTTAATTGATTGGTTATTCTTACATGCAGTCGCAATTCTTTTTATTTTAAAATTTGAGAATAGAATGAGAGTGCACGAAATGGCTCGAGTTTGCTTTTGAAATGCCTAAAATCCATTTACGGCCGGAGGCTTCGCCCTGCCGGGACAGGTGATTTTTTTTCGCACTCACTTTACCAAATTCAGGAGCGGGACAACAACACACCCCTCAAACACAGGTCATCGGCTAAGGAATTTCTCGTCCTACCGAACACTGCCATGGGTGCTGCAATCTCTGGACTGTGCACCCTAACTCTAACCCTAACCCTAAAATGACTCTGAACGTCACGGAAAATCCCTATAATATGTTGGAGCTGTTGCTGCCACGCTCCGGAATTTGGTAATGTGAGTACGAAAAAAAAAAAAATCACGCTGCCGGGACACTGTTCCTGGACCCTGTGGCCTGTATTCTGACGGCCTAAAAAAAGTTCCAGTCATTTTTTATTTCTGTCCCCGAGAAAGTTTGTCCGGATATCGTAACTTTCAGAAAATTTTGGTGACTAAATAGATTTTGTCTTGATTTGGCTCCTTTGTGAAAAGAACAAGAGGAGTGACAGGGGAGAAGTGGAAGGACGTGTATATAATACAAGACATGATATGATAAGAGGACCCATGTTTTGACACTGCTGGAATTAGGTCAGGCTTGTGCTGCTGACGGGCAGGGACAGACAGTGATGTTATCCTCGTTAAACAGACAATGGTAGCTATAACTGGTCAGCCAGGGAAATGTTAGAGCTGAGTGGGGGAACCTACTGGTCAAAACAGATTTAGGTGTCGGAGATAGAAAATGTTGGCTGAACGTGTACGAGTACAGTAAATGAGCATGATTTCAGAAAGACATTATATTGTTTATGTTTTTTGTTTGTGATGCATAACAAAGTGTGTCCAACATACATGATTTCAACGATGTGAAACATTGGAAGAAGAAGAATGTGTCCCTGTTCCTGTAGCATTATTGTGCATTTGGCAGCTGTCCAGGAAAGCTATCGTTAGAAACATTTTCAAGTTATTGAAAATCTGATGTTTTGTTGTTTTTTTTAACCTTGCCGATCTAATTAGCTGGATTACAAGACGACAGCTGCTTCCTATTTTTAAAAATCAGCTTGGCAGAAATAGTTCTTCTGCACGACACGCAATAGGAATAAAGCACTTTTTAAAAAATTTTTTGGCTTCTCGTGAAAAGCAGTGACATTTCGACATACGACAGATTTACGGCTCGGGGAAGATTTAGCCCCTGTCCATTTGGATCATTACGTCATTGAGTGTCAGTGGGACTAGTTGGATAATGACGTCATAACTTTTAGTTACAGTGAGAATAATTGGATAATGACGTCACACGTTGAGTAACAGTGACATCCTGTGAGTTGGCTGGCGCGCGAGGTTTCTTCGAATCTCAACGTCCTGTCATCAGTATCCGACTAGGCGGCAGATGAAATTTGACTGATGCACTCGTAGATCATTGCTGAGATGTTTCGGCGTTATGCGCATCTGATCTGTATCACACTTGTTTATCATACAATGAAATTGTTGTCTCTGACGGCATTGGTAGTGATAATTCTTCTCGTTTTTCACTCGAATCATTTAGATTGGTGAACGGAAGAAGATCAAGAAGATCTCCGAATCAAAAACATATGGCTGCCCTTATTAGGAAAATCTACATTTTACTTCTTTTTTTTTTTTTTTCAGGCCAGAGAATGAACCTCGGCATCACACCTCGAAAAGGTTTCTTTTCTGAATAGTTAAAAAAAAATTTTAAAACTGCAAATGTTACAGAAAAATGCATTACGATTAATCCTTAAGAAAAGGAAAAGAGATCATACATCACCTCTACTGCAGAGTTTGCACTGGCTACAGGTAGAAAACCGAATAATGTATAAGCTGGGGCTACCCAGTGTCACAAAAGTATGTACAAAAAACGCGCCAACTTATTTAACTGATCTTTTGACTCCCTATGTACCATCACGGCATCTTAGATCATCTGCAGACACTAAAAAGTTTAAAGTTCCTTAGATGTTCCTTAAGACCATGGGTGCAAAATCTTTTTCTTTTCAAGGGCCTCAGATTTGGAATTCTCTACCTCTGTCTTTGAGAGAGACTGAAAATTTGATGACTTTTAAACATCAACTGAAGAGTCATCTTTTTACACTCTGAATGTCCATTTTTTATTTTCTCATGAGCATGCCTGCATACTGTGTGTGATTTATATGATATAAATGTTGTAAAGCGCTTGGGACCTGGTTCTTAATGGGGCGAAGCGCTAATTATAAATGCTGTGTATTTTTAGTAGTAGTAGTAGAAGTAGTAGTAGATTCTGTTCCCATTTTTCGGTCTGCAATTCTTTATCTTTGACAAGTGTAGGTTATTTGAAAAGGTGTTTCATGCACAGTCTGGCACATACCAAGTACACAATTTTGTCGTTTTAAATCTAGATGCCACATAATTATTCCCCGTGTTGACATCCCACTGGGGCAGGGCGAATGTGTAAGACATCGTTCGCTTGGTGAGTTAGTTTGGCTCCACCGCCGACGCGAATTGAGCTCTTAAAAGTTGCGAAGGAAACCTACGGGCTTACAATGGGGACATGCTGATTTAGAGCCTAGGTGCTTGCCTCTTATGCCGAAGGTTCGATTCCCGATAAGTGTAGGCATGTTGGAATTTTTGGGAGAACATTCCCGTCCCTGATTCTATGGTAGCACGATCGAGCGACCTAGTCTTCTTGGATAAGGACGAAAAACCCGGAGGGCCTGTGTGCATGTTGCGCACGTTAAAGGTACCTTGGCAGTTGGAAATCGAGAAGAGCATGTCTAACAAGGCCGATGCCATGGCAAAAGTTTAAAAAAAGAAAAAGGAGAAGAAAATCCCTGCCACAAATATACACAAAAATATGAACATTAAAAATGAAAACAAAAAAAGTGAAGTGTAAAGGGCAAGAGCAACGCTTCTCCTAAAATAAAGAACTAAAACCACAGACTTGCAATGTTATTGTTTTTTAATTAAGTTTCACAACAATGTATGTACAAACTGGCTCCCTCAAAACTTAACTTATTCAATTACTTCTCATCTCCAAAAATTCATGTGTTAGTTCAGCCTTTTTGTTTAAAAAAAAATGAGATTGTAACCGCCAAGTTAATTATTATGGTAGATTTTGAGGGGTAGTCGTCGGAGCATTTGCAAAAATTAGAATTTGGTCTTTGTATTCATATCTTAAACTGTTTGATCATCATGATCATCATCATCATCATCATCATCATCATCAACATCATCATCAGCATCATCATCATCATCACCATCATCATCATCATCATCATCATCATCATCACCATCATCATCATCATTAGCATCATCATTGTTATCATCATCATCATCATCATCATCATCATCATCATCATCATCATTGTTATCATCATCATCATCATCATTATTATTATCATCATCATCATCATCATCATCACCATCATTATCATCATCATCATCATCATCATCATCATCATCATCATCATCATCATCATTGTCATGATTCGGATGTTGTTAAAACTCACGCAGAGAGTGAGTTGTTGTTGTTTTACCAGGGCCATGAGAAATTGGCTGGTGGCCTTGAACGGCCCTCGCGAATTATAGTTGGTGAGTAAATAAATGTAAAGTTAAACTGTTAGATGCACGCTTGTCGGTTTTAATGTTCGTGATTAATAAGTAATGGAGTAGGGGTGAAACAAGGTGGGGCTAGTTGACATTGTTAAGTATGACTAGACATGTTTTTGCACGTTAACTGGCTGGTAGAATAGTGCAGAAGTATTACTACAATTAAAATGGTGGGAGGTTTCGACCTATGAGATAGCTGAACTAATTGGGCCAGCGGACTAGCACACTGGGTAGCCAGATAGTATAAAACATCGTGTAACGTTCAGATTTGGTGAATACAGACGAGCAGAAGCATCGTGTCGTGAAGTATCTCCGGTTGACCAGTACCTGAACTGTGTGCTTTGAAGACAAGAAGTCCTTGCTAACGGACTGACTGAGCTCGAGAAAGAAAGGTCTGAGTGGGCTGACCTTTGAAAGCCCACGCTGCGCTATATTGATGTTCGCGCCTACCAGTAGGCGTGACCAATGGTTATATATCTTATTTGTTCAAGCATAATAGAGATCGGAGATAGAGAGAGAACCACAGCCTCATAGGAAGACTAAGGAAACCCCAGCTGGCACTCGACCACGAGTGTCCTGTATCATAGATCTATTGCCATAGTATGATTGGAATAATATAGCACATTGTTGATGAATTGAATAGTGATTGTGCATAAAATATAGTCTTTTGGCAACTGCTTAAATTACCTACAAGCCGAAGAGTGCTTCTGTGGGCTTTGAACGTACTGGGCACTCCTAACATTCAAGCCCATATGATTTATGGAGAGTTTGCCTGGCGACTGGCCAGTGGCGACTCAACTGTCACTTTAAATTGATATCTAGTTTCGTATAATATACCTATTTGCTATTGATTGCAGTACCTCCATAGTTACATGAATATCATTGGTTAAGTTATTAATTAGAGTTTTTTTTGGTTTGAATATATACCCCTATTGTCTTTTGTTTTGTTATTAATATTTATGTAAACTATGGCCTGACCGGCCTGACATATATACGCTCTAGTTATTTAATACTTTTCTTGTGTGGTTGTGTCCGAGTGTGAGTTAGCTGCCTCTCGTGCAGTCGTAACATCCCCAAGACCCTAACTCTGCTCGTGACATCTGGAGGGGACCCCACTGACATCTGAAGAGGACCCGTCACCCTCTGACATCTAGAGGACACTACTATCATCTGAAGAGGACCCCGTCAACAGCTGCAGGTCTACCACTCTAGACTCCACTGTTATTTATGTCATTTTTGTAGTTTATAGTTTTGTATACTGCTAATTTTTTTTTGGTTTCTCCCCCACATGTCTGGCATGTCCTCTCGTCATTGATCCTGGGACCACTACGAGGGACTGACAGCTAGCATCAGGAAAAGACAAGACCAGCGCTGTGGACCAAAGGAAAGAGCCAGTCCATTTTGCCCAGTTAAGTGAACCATCTGTATTTGTCTTCGTTTGAGGGGTTCGTCGATCCAGCTCCCCTACTTTTGACAGGCATTATTTTTTCTTTTGTGTTAGATTAGATACGCGGGAGGTTGGAAGGGATCGAGACTCAGCATACCTCTTTTTGCCAGACTAGCAGATCTAGATGGCGTTTAAAACGGATAGGAGATATGCTTTGCCTTGAATAGTTCTATAGGGACCTGTTATTCGTATAGATTGTTAGCGTTCTATCTTCCTCGTATTTTAGGAAGACGTCTCTCCTGTTCTTTTTCTTACCTTTTTGTAGATAGTTTCAGGTTAGTCAGGTCTGTTGTCGTTTGTTCTTTCTGTTAGTCTCGTCTTACTCTCCATGTAATTCTTTTCATTATAGTGTTGCATTATTATATTTTGTATTCATACTTGCTATATTATTGCCTGGGATAAATCACGTGTCTAGGGCACGTTGAGAGATAATCTGGATATTAGAGTTGTTAGGCTTGTATAGCCAAGGAAGTTAATATCGTGAATATTGATTTATTCCGATTTATAGCAGAGGGAACGCTGCTAGGAGTGTACGGAAAATACACTGGGAACATTACATTGGTATCGTTAGTTAACGACCAATCACGGAAGCAGTAGACTGACTGCTTGAGGATTAGGAGAAATACGTGGAGTTAAGTGATCACTGAGATAGCTCAACCACTACTTGGTTGACTAAGACGTACAGTTTGTTGTCGATTTTGTTAATTTCGTTCATACTGCAGGAACGAACACCCGCAGAGTGCAATTGATAAATTGCTTCAAGGGAGAATAAAGTTAGAGATTTTTCAGAAGCTGTCCTCGATTAGGACATTATTATATCGCATTATCGACCGATATCATGGCCGAACTACAGAAATATTTGGAACTAGCCCAATCATTTGGCATACCGGAAGCTCAGCGTGCTTCTTGGGTAGACCAGAAACTGAAAGGAGAACGAGAAGAAAAGGCCGCGGAGAGATTACGAGAAGAAAAGGCCGCGGAGATATTACGCCAAGAAAAGGCCGCGGAGATATTACGCCAAGAAAAAGCTGCGGAACGAGACGAGAGAGCCGCGGAACGCGCGGAAAAACAGGCTCAAAGAGAGTACGAGCTCGCTTTGAAACAGTTAGAAGCGAAGCAAGCCCAACCTACCGGAGCTCCGGAAGTTACTTCCAATAATAAAACGAAGCCTAAATTGCCAACCTTTAATGATAAGGTTGATCGTATTGATTCCTACCTACACCGCTTCGAACTCCATGCCGTTTGCGCGGGATGGCAGCGTAGTGAGTACACGTCATGCCTCGCCAATCTTTTGACAGGGAGAGCGTTGGAAGTTTTCCATAGCCTCACTATTGATGACGCTAGGGACTATGACATTCTAAAGACCGCGCTATTAAAGCGTTTCCAACATACGGAAGATGGATTTCATAAGCGTTTCCGCGATTGCAAGCCGGAGGCATCTGAGAATTTCTCTACTTACGTGGACCGCCTCCGCCACCTACTCAGCCGTTGGACTGAGTTGGCCGGTGTGGAAGAGGGAAACTACAAGAAACTATATGATTTGATAATTAAAGACCAAATATATATGTCCTGCCACACGGACCTGGTGGCGCATTTTAAGGAACAAGCCCCCAAAACTACCGTCGAGATAACATCGATAGCGGAACGGTATGCTGCGGCTCACCCTAATCGATCGTTAGCTAAAGCTAAAGTAAGCGAACCGTGTTACGCCGGCGCTGCTACTAAGACACCGGTACCGTCGAGACAATCAAGACAGCCCTTTCGACACTCGCCGCAGGTTCGTCCACGGTCCGAGCCGCCGGTTAGCAGGAGGCAACCGAATCCCCATAAATTTTCTCGGGACTGGGAACCCCGATATACACGTCCTTTCCCTACCGGAGGACCGCGTAACAACTACTATCAAGCGCCCACATTTCCTTCTTATCGAGGTACACCTCGAAGGGATGATAATCCAGTCTACTGTTATAGATGTGGCGCCGGAGGCCACATTGCGCGACAATGCAGAGTTAGATTAGATGCGGCAAATGCATGCTCTGTAGCATTCACCGAAAACCGCGGTTACAGAACTAGGAATGCCGAAACCGTAGATAAAGTTATTCCAGTTATGTCCGCCCTCCACGAGCGAGGCGCGCTGACATTGTATGAGGGACGAGTAAACGCCATACGAGCATCCGTATTGCGAGATTCAGGCTGTACGACCGTCGGTGTACGTGAATCGCTGGTCCGTCCTGCACAACTCCTGGATCGCGATGCGACATGCATTAATTTTGGTGGTTCAGTTGAACATTTTCGTTTGGCGGAAATATATGTTGACACACCGTTTATAACTGGTGTTGTCACGGCCTGCGTGCTACCAAATCCGGTCGCCGACCTAATCATTGGGAATATTCCCCACTTAAAGGACGTCTCCGATTGCGAACTCGGGATTTGGGATGATAACGACATTGCGTGTGTCACGACAAGACAACAATCGCGTAGCCAGAGTGACGACACATTACGATCGCCTGTCGTCGATTTGGATGTAACCCCCGAGATTTTTCGTAACAAACAGCGCACAGATCCATCACTAAAGCCCCTCTTTGCTAAGATTGATCCGGACAACCCGGATACATCCAGGTTCTGCCTTAAAGACGACCTCCTATATCGCGTTTTTCGGGGAAAGCGCGAAACTATTTTGCAATTGGTCATACCGAGATCATTTCGCCGAGACATCACCCGCCTCGCGCACGACACGCCATTGGCGGGCCACCAAGGCAAAGCGAGAACAAAATCGAGAGTCCTGTCTCAGTTTTTTTGGCCCGGGGTTTACGGGGACATAAATAGCTATGTGTCGCGTTGCGATACATGCCAGAAAAGAACCCCCAAAGGAAAAACTTCGCGGGCACCTATACAAGAGATGCCGCCGGTTTCCACTCCATTTCAGCGAGTTGCCGTCGACATCGTCGGGCCATTACCGAAGTCGGATAGAGGCCATCGGTTTATTCTATCAGTAATCGATTATGCCACCCGTTGGCCTGAGGCTGTCCCTTTAAAGGAAATATCGGCCGATCACGTCGCCGAGGCATTGGTGACCATATTCACACGTGTCGGATTCCCGTCCGAATTATTATCCGATAGAGGTCCGCAATTCACCTCTGACCTTTTCAGGAAAGTATTGGAACTCACGGGCATTAGGCAGAAACTTACGTCGCCATACCATCCACAGTCCAATGGCTGTTGCGAGCGCTGGAATGCCACCATGAAAACTATGCTGGCACGCGTTTCCGCCGATAGACCTGGTGACTGGGACCGTCGACTTCCGGCCATCTTGTTCGCATATAGGGAACTCCCAAATGCGTCAACGGGTTTTTCCCCGTTTGAACTTTTATACAGTCGAAAACCACGTGGCCCGATGGCCATTTTACGCGATTTATACGCCGGTTCTGATACCGACGTTCCTGATACGCGATCCGCGTATAAGTACATAGTCGATCTCCGACATAGAATAGTTAATGCATGCGACCTGGCTCGACAATTTGCATGCGTACGGACCAGGTCATTTATAGGATATCGCGATCGGGGTAGTCGGTTAAGAACCCTGTCAGTCGGAGATCGGGCATTGGTGCTGCTACCAGAAACGAATAACAAGCTACTCCTCACTTGGAAAGGCCCCTTTCTAGTTAAAAAGCGACTCTCGAGAGTTAATTATCTCATTACCATACGTGGTAACGATAAGGTGTACCATATTAATATGTTGAAAAAGTATCTTACCGATGATCAAACTCATCACGATCATTCATGCCATGTTGTGGCCCAAGCAAACGCAGCGATGGTCACTATCGATGACAACGACCGGGAGCCATTATCTATGACTAGATCGCTCCTATCCTTGCAAGCCACAGAGGACGCGACTTCCGTTAATATCAATCCAGAGCTGGATCAAAGTAAGACACAGGACATCATGAATCTTGTTCGGGAGTTTTCGCCAGTATTCACTGATTTGCCGGGTAAAACATCCTTAGTTCAACACGTCATCCGGTTGCACTCGGACGTACCCGTGTTTGTCAAACCCTACCCGCGCCCGCTGCAAGCGCACGACACCATACAGTCCGAGGTGGAAAAGATGCTCAGCTTAGGAGTCATTGAGCGCTCGACGAGCCCTTACTGCTCGCCGATTGTACTAGCAAAGAAAACAGACGGTTCCGTTAGATTTTGTATCGATTACAGGAAGCTTAACGCTCTGACCATTTACGATGCTGAACCTATCCCGAATCAGGAAGATCTATTTGCGCGATTGGCCGAGTCGTCCGTGTTTTCGAAAATAGATTTGGCTAAAGGCTACTGGCAAATCCCAATGGAAGAGGCCAGTAAACAGTACACAGCGTTTCAGACCCATATGGGTCTCATGCAATGGAGATTCATGCCATTCGGTCTCGTAACGGCACCAGCGACATTTGCGAGGATGATGAACATCCTATTGCAGCAGACACCATGCGTCCTAAGCTACTTTGACGACATTTGCGCTTTCCATACGGATTGGAAAGGCCACTTAGAAGCACTTCGTCAAGTGCTTAGTAAACTTCGAGATGCCGGGCTTACAGCTAAGCCTAGCAAAGTCTTCCTGGGTTATACGCAGATTAACTTTCTGGGACATACTATCGCCAAAGGCGTCCAAACACCGGACGACAGTAAGATAAGTAAGATTTTAAAACTCCAGGCTCCTCATACTAAGAAGCAGGTTCGTAGCCTGTTAGGCTTCTTAAGCTATTATCGGAAATTCGTTCCGAATTTTTCGGCCCTTACGGCCCCGTTATCCGATCTTACAAGAAAAGACAGACCCAACAAAATTACCTGGAATACGCAGTGCGCCACCGCGCTCGCGACAGTGCAGCAACTGTTCTCCAGTTCGCCGCTGCTTATCCTACCGAATATTAGGCGCACCTTCACCGTCCGAACTGACGCGTCGGACCAAGGAATTGGAGCTGTTTTGCTTCAGGAAAGAGATGGCTTATTGCGCCCTTGTATGTACGCTAGCCGGAAATTACTTCCGAGAGAGCAGAGATACGCTATTATAGAGCGAGAATGCCTGGCGATTGTATACGCCGTAGACGCGTTTTCCCGCTACCTACTTATGACGGAATTCGTCATCGAGACAGACCATAAACCGTTGTTATTTTTAAAATCGAACCGAGCCAAGAACGCTCGTTTGACCAGATGGAGTCTGGCCCTTCAGGAATACCGCTTCATTATAAAGGCCATTCCTGGTGGAGATTATGTCCATGCCGACCTATTATCACGGTTACCTTAATCTTGTTGTATTTTAGTCTGTCATATGTATTGGCGTTGGATACTGATTAGCACCTCATTCAGAGACCGAGGGATGGTATCACATATTGTTCACCCATTGTGAACACTTTTCACCTACCCCTTTGCTTTCCTTTGATCCAAAAGCTATTTTACTGACGTCGACCTGTATTTTGGCCACACCAGACGTTGTTGCCCAGGATCGAGGACGAGAAGTCATGGCAGACCAGGAGTCCAGATCCACTAATGCCATCGATGCTACTATAGTTATCTTTTCTTGAGTATTATTCATTGTATGTATGCATTCCTGATGACATTCGCACAGGATCAGTGTTGTACTCTAAAATTTTAGAGTTATGATTGTTAATGTCTACGTATTTAGAGGTAAGATTTAATCCTCAGAGAGATATATACTTTTGGACGGAGCCTTAAGATTTTCATGAAGTTTTGTCCATCAATGATACCCGTCCTGTAGGTTTTTTTCAACTTTAGTACTAGTCTTAGTTATTACCTAGTATTCTTAGTTAAGTTAACCTTTCGAGCAATTTCTCGACTCATGCCTTCCCCTTACAATAATCATTTATATCGTTAAAATTGCAAATTTTAACTGGGGTGGGGGATGTGTCATGATTCAGATGTTGTTAAAACTGACGCAGAGAGTGAGTTGTTGTTGTTTTACCAGGGCCATGAGAAATTGGCTACCCAGCGTGTTAGTCCGCTGGCCCAATTAGTTCAGCTATCTCATAGGTCGAAACCTCCCACCATTTTAATTGTAGTAATACTTCTGCACTATTCTACCAGCCAGTTAACGTGCAAAAACTTGTCTAGTCATACTTAACAATGTCAACTAGCCCCACCTTGTTTCACCCCTACTCCATTACTTATTAATCACGAACATTAAAACCGACAAGCGTGCATCTAACAGTTTAACTTTACATTTATTTACTCACCAACTATAATTCGCGAGGGCCGTTCAAGGCCACCAGCCAATTGCGTATCAAAAAATTGTAAATACATAAAGTTAGAGACCAAATGTTGTCCAAAATGGGTACGTTTTATATACTTTATCCTCAATACTTTATAACCTGATCAGCAATGTCTAACAACACGAGGAAGTTATCAGCTCACGTCCAGTGTGGAGTTTTTGTCCACCTTCTGTGGAACAACATAAATACTGAGGTTTGTGCTCCTCTGATTGGTCAACCTATTCACAGACAGATGGACAGTATCTTTCTCTGATTGGTCGGCCCGTTCACAGAGAGGTGCCCAGTGTCGATCGTTCAAGTCCTTGTTGTCCAAGCAATATGAATTCCGTAATATTTATCTTCACTTTGCATATTTTATGTAACAAATTAGCATGTCCCTCTCTCCCTCTCCTTCTCTCGCGCTCTCTCTCTCTTTTTCTTTGCCTCTCATTCTCTCTTTCTCTCTCTTTTTTCTCTCTCTGTCTCTTGCTCTCTCTCTCTCTCCCTCTCCCTCTCTCTCTCTCTCTCTCTTTCTCTCTTCTCTCTCTCTCTTTCTCTCTCTCTCCCCCTCTCTCTCTCTCTATCTCTCTCTCCCTCTTTCTCTCTCCCTCTTTCTCTCTCTCTTTCTCTCTCTTCTCTCTCTTTCTCTCTCTCTTTCTCTCTCTCTTTCTCTCTCTCTTTCTCTCTCTCTCTTTTTCTCTCTCTTTCCCTCTCTCTTTCTCTCTCTTTCTCTCTCTCTCTCTTTCTCTCTCTCTTTCTCTCTCTCTCTTTCTCTCTCTCTCTTTCTCTCTCTCTTTCTCTTTCTTTCTCTCTCTCTTTCTCTCTCTCTTTCCCTCTCTCTCTTTCTCTCTCTCTCTTTCTCTTTCTCTCTCTCTCTCTCCCTCCTTCTCTCTCTCTTTCTCTCTCTCTTAATGATTTCTTGGTTGTTTAGCCTGATGCTGGCCTGTGCAACATACAACTTTTTGTCCCCCAATCTTTGTCAAACTGAACTCTATGAGGAGAGCCAGGAATCAAATGCCAATGAAAACGAGTTGTATTAGAAAAGGGATCATTTGAAAAATCGAAAATTTCATTTTCTGGGTGATTCCTCAGACCAGGTGGTCAGGCTAAACCAGGGAGGATTCTTTGATCAAATTTTTAAATTTTGAACGCTCATTGGTGTTTCTGGCCTAGCGGCCCTGGAGCTTCCAGGGTAGGCCTCAACATGGCGGCCACCGACATAACGAAGGCTTTTAGCACTTTGTTTGAAATGAAGTTTGATTGGCTAGGACGAGTTTGTTCACCAGGTTGAATTGTTCAGTTATTATATGTTTAAAGTTTCTAAGATGTCCATTACGACCATAGGTGAAAAATGTTTTTCTTATCAAGGGCCTCAGATTTGGAATTCTCTACCTCTGTCTTTGAGAGAGACTGAACATTTTATGACTTTTAAACATCAGCTGAAGTGTCATCTTTTTACACTCTGAATGTCCATCTAGTTTTTGTTTTTTCTTGAGTATGTCTGTGTATTGTGTGTGTGATTTATATGATATAAATGTTATAAAGCGCTTAGAGCCTGGTTGCTTTCAGGAAGAAGTATTATAACATGATATTTATTATTGTCATTATTCACCTTGTCAGAGCAAAATTTTTTAATTAGTCTGAACAATCGGTTACAAGAACCTCGTCCAAGTTTTAAAGACCTGGTTCGAAGTCAAAGATTTTTTTTTTCTGAAACATCTAAGTGTACAGAGTTCATTTTTTCCCAGTTTGGTTTTCCTTCTCTGACGAAATCTCTCCCCCCCCCCCCCCACCCACCCACCCCCCATTCCCCCATGTTAAAGTTCCTCCGCCTAGATTTGAACTGAAATTGCTCCCCTGAGAACGAAGTGCCTCCTGTTCAGAAATCACCGTTCTTGAGTAAAGTGAACCTGGAGTGTCACTCTGGAGCAGCGGCGGCTAGAACTTATCTGGAGAGCGCTTGAAGCCGTTTCTGTTCAGACTGAAATTAATAATAATAATAATGGATGGCATTTATATAGCGCATATCCATTTAAAATGCTCTTTGCGCTTTACAGAAGCACCATGTCAACCACAGAGCAGAATGGAGCGCCTGTGGAGCGTTCAACACACTACACTGCTTCTTTCTCTCGACTTGCTTTGGTGCTGTTAACGAAGCAAGAACTCGCAGTCAAAGTGCGCAGACTCTTCTGACCACTTCAGCACTGAAAGTTCATCAATGTGACATGGACAAAGAGTAGATCTCTAAACTCTCTCTCGACATTGAGAACGATTTCACATTAGACCAAACGCTAAATGGAACACTTAAATACTCCGATCATGGAAGCTTACAGATGTGTCAAACGTACTAGAAACTAAAGCCCCAGATGTTGCGAACTATCGAAATTTGCAAGAGTACACTTTATAGCAAGCATTGTCTTTAAGAGAAACATGCCAGTGAGTTTTCAGAAGGACCTTAACAAAGTGTTATATTATGTTTAACTTCAATTAACTTCACCAGCAACAACAAAAAATTTATTATTCATTATTAAATATATATTATTATTAATAAATATTCAAATATTATTTGACTTGTGAGTTGTGAACTGCGCCTAACACGCTGCTTTACAATTTGCTCTGAGATAGAGAGAATGAGAGAGAGAGAGTGAGCG